>JABUQX010006336.1:42500-45000 GCA_015478945.1 Trachelipus rathkii | reverse complement strand
CAAGTGTTACCATCTAACCCAGATTTTGCAGATGAGCACATATGCAGGCCTTAAAGTGGGGGAGATTAAATTTACCAGGAAACACAGAAGATGGGAGAGGATTCCACTGAGCAGAGGTGACTGGAAAGAAGGAAGCACCGCAGGGGACAATAAGCCTGGAGTTACAAATGTTAAGACACAGCACCCCTTGTGCTACGAGCCCGTCGTAAAGGTGGTGGTAAGCGAGTGGAAAGTTCCTTCGAACACTCGCCGCTGCGGTACCTATAAAAAAGAGATAAAGCTCCAACATCGCGCGGCAAAGTGCATTGGAAAGTACAGAATAGTTTTTAAGCTTTTGGCCTTTGACTCGACTCTATCCAAAAGTCGAGTAAAACCAGAGGCCCCCCCCCCAGATATGAGAGCAGTACTCCATACAAGCGCGGATGAGACCGTTGTATAGTTGGAATAACTGAGGAAAGGAAAAAAGATTTCGCAGTCTAAACAGAACTCCCAGTTTCTTTGAGGCTCCCCTAACAACCGTTGTGATGTGAGGTTTCCAAGACATTTTTTTGTTTGTATTAAGGCCAAGGATGTTTATATTGACAACAGGAGAAACGAGAGAACCGTAGAAAGAGATAGGAAAGTTAGAAGGTGTCCTAGAGACTGAGATTTGTAGAAGTTGGGTTTTTAAAGAATTGAATTTCACAAGGTTGAGACGACCCCACCGGCAAATTCTATCCAGATCACCGATAATACAATCGGAAAGATTAAGATGAGAGGCAATTCTAGAAGTAAAAGAGGGAGCAGAATTGAAATGAGTTGAAGAATGAAGGGTCGAGTCATCGGCATATGAGCGGATAGAGTTAGATGTGCAGGTGAGAATATCATTAATGACAAGTAGGAATAAAGTAGGAGATAAGACAGAACTTTGAAGAACACCACTATTGGCAGAAAAAGAAGTCGCCCCATCAACAACAGCCGATATTGAGCGATTTAGAAGAAAGCTAGACATAAGTAAGCAAAGAGAAGGAGGAAATCCAAAGAAGGGGAGCTTGGAAAGTATTGATGCATTATATACCTGGTCAAATGCTTTGGATATGCTAAGCGCTATCACTCAAGTCTCCCCGTAGTTCTTAAGGGCAGAAAATCATACGTTGGTTAGATAGGAAAGTATATCACCAGTAGACCTTGAGCCCCGAAAGCCGTACTGGTGACCGGAAAGAAGAGAATGAGATTCCAGATGTTCTAAGAAATGAGAGTTGAGAAGGGTTGCAGTGATTTTTGATAAAAAACAAGTAAGAGCTATAGGGTGATAGTTAGAAGGATCAGAGCTGCTACCTCTCTTCAGAAAAGGTTGGACATATGCACGCTTCCAACATTGATGGAAATTGCTAGTATTAAGAGGCATAGAGAATATAGTTGAACGAGGGGCGGCGCCAGCACGGGAGCACACTCCATCAAAACTCGGGGAGTGCTGCGAAATCGTACCCGATTGGACATCAAAATTTTGGGTGAATTCGGTTTTAAAATTTTATTTTTAAATTTTGCCGAAGTTTGAACAGAATAAAAAAATATTTCGTTAAACCAAAGTCCAACACTGGTGTCGAACCCTGATCAAAGGAAAATATTTTTAATATAAAATAACGGGGATGGATTCAAAGCTCCGAATCCTTTTGCCGGAATGAGCTAACCAATTTTTAAATGATAGAATTCGAGTTAAAGACTGTAAAAAAAATATTATTGAGTATTCTTATTTTTATTATTATTATTATTATTATTATTATTATTATTATTATTATTATTATTATTATTATTATTATTATTATTATTATTATTATTATTATTATTATTATTATTAGTAGTAGTAGTAGTAGTAGTAGTAGTAGTAGTAGTAGTAGTAATAGTAGTAGTAGTAGAAGTAGTATATTATTATTATTATTATTATTATTATTATTATTAATACTATTATTATTATTATTATTATTATTATTATTATTATTATTATTATTATTATTATTATTATTATTATTATTATTATTATTCCATCGAATTTTTCTTCGAAAATATTATTAGATGAAACTGAGGAAAAACTTTCGACGGAATTGCATTTGATAAAAGAGGAAGAAAAATTTTGATTTTGTTAAAAAAAATTAAAATGTTTCGTTAAATTATTATTATTATTATTATTATTATTATTATTATTATTATTATTATTATTATTATTATTATTATTATTATTATTATTATTATTATTATTATTATTTTTATTATTATTATTATTATTATTATTATTATTATTATTATTATTATTATTATTATTATTATTATTATTATTACTTTTCAAATTAAAAATTTCAATATTGTTGTTTTTAATATTGTTTAGTATTAATGTTTATTAATTATTATTATTACACTTTGTTAAATTTCCATAAACTTGTTTTATTTCTCAGTAAAAATCAAATGAAAAGAAATATAAAAATAATAATAAAATATAAATTAATCAATTGTTTAATATTATGTT
>JABUQX010006336.1:0-5000 GCA_015478945.1 Trachelipus rathkii | reverse complement strand
CACCCCTCTTCTAGACAGCATCTTACAGACATCCCTACCCCTTATATCCCTATGTGTGGGGGAGAAAGAATTGCCCGCATCGTATGTCCTGCGTATCGTAGAAGGCGAATAAAGGACGGTGGTAGTTGGGTTGACTGCCCATACCACTTATCTCCCTTGCCGGAAAGCTAATGCATGCCTGAATAGGTCGTGATCGCCATAAGCGATTTTTCGACGAAAATGTATGAATCGTATGGGTACATGGAATATCAGAGGAATAAATGTGAGGAGAAGAGAAGAGAGGCTGATGGATGTATTTGGAAAGGGTAACTTTTATTTGGTCGCTGTGACTGAAGCATAGATGAAAGAAAAACGTTAAAATAAGCTGTGTGATGTGAAATGTGTAATGGCTGGTGTGGAAAGGAATGAGACGGAGGAGAGAAGGAGTTGCAATTCTGATGAGTGACTTGTAGTACAGAGCTATGGTAGATTTTGTGCGTGAGAGTACTAGAATTCTAATGTTTAAATTTTAAGTTGAGAAGGTCAAGGTATGTGTTGTTTGGTTGACATATGGTCCATCTGAGGGTAATGTTGAAGATTGGAGTGCGATTTCTGGATATCTGAATGATTTTTGAGTAGGAGCTTCCAGATTTGATTGTGTTGGGTTTGACCAAAGCGTTATATAGGATTGATCAAAAAAGGATGGCTTAACAGGTTTCTTTGGGGTGCTGGAGAAAAGAAAGCAATTCTGTATTCTAGAGTTGAGTGTAGGTAGAGATAGTATCGAAGTGAAAAGAGTATGATTGATTTTGTAGTTGGTGAAGAAGGAGATGTTGAAGTATGTGTTACATGTAACATAAGTGAGGTGGTTAGGATGGGATTATTGGAGCATTATGTTGTTTTATATAAAGTAAAATTAAGAGAGGTGCTTGGATGGAGTGGAAGGTGATAAGGAAGGAAGTGGATAGAATTAGAATGAGAAGTTAAGTGAACAAGGTAATAAGGATAATATTTAAGAGCGTTGCAAGTAAATCAGTTGAATGTGAGCAAGTTGAAAAACTGAAACAATCTGAAGAAACTGGAGGAAACGGTTGATAGTAGTGCAAAGAAGTATGTGGGATGTGCTTAAGTAGAAAGTTAAAAATGTTAACAGTAGAGTGGTGAATGAGGGTGATGGCAAGTGGTTAAAAGTAAAGTAAGCAGAGTGGTTGAATGTACTAAAACACAATGATGAAGTTTCAAAAGAAAGATGTTTGGAAATATATAAGAGAGAGGAAAAAAGAATACTAAAAGATGCGTACGTAGAAGGAAAAAAGAGGTAAATGAACATTATATATATATATAATATATATATATATATATATGATATATATATTATATATATATATTATATATTCATATATATATATATATAATATATATAATATATATATATATATAATATATATATATATATATATATATATATATATATATATATATAATATATATATATATATATATATATATATATATATATATATATATATATTGATAATAGATATTGTATAATTTAAGTTTTGTGCTCGCTCGCCATAAAAGATGATACTAGACATCAAATAATTACTATCCTCGTATAATGAGTTCTTTGCACACGAAAATCAAAATTCACATATCACAAAGAGATCTTGGAAAACATTAACATGGAAAGATGTTAATGGCTTTATTTTTGCTTTATATAAAATATTATATGGTTATATATATTATATATATATAATGATATATTATATATTATTTAAAATTTAACATAATAATACATATTATAATTGTATATATAGTATGTATTAGTATATTATTTATACATTCTTATATATATATATATAGATAATATATTACACTCTGGATTCTAATTATATCTACAAACTCTGCGACGTTGTGAAACACAGTGAGTGAGAAAATATTTGATAAATACACATAGATGAGGAAATGCACGTTAGAGGAAATATAATATATAGCAAACCCTTTTCACTGCAGTAGTAACAAGCATACAGACACAACATTAATATTATAATAGTATTTATTGCATACATAATACATGTAGTGGTGTTACACATCAATGTCCTATTCACAGTAGGTGTTCAAAATGTGACCCGTTTGCAGCAATACAGTCTTCTACACGTCTTCATAGAATGACGTGTTTTTGAAAGATTCCCGTTTGCAGTCAAATGGTCGCACCCATCAAAATACTTTGGAGAAGTGTAACAACACATCCAGGATAGGGTCTCTGAACACGGGATTTAAGGTGGTCCACAAATAATAATCTATGGGGTTGAGGTCGTGGGGACTGTGAGTGGTCATGTAACGGGTGCTCCGTGTCCAATCAATCGATTAGGATACGTACTATATAAGAATTCCATCATATATTGAACCACATAGCTTCAAGTACAACCTAAAGGAACGTCCCCGAATTGGTTGCTGGCAATTCATCTCGGTTGCACTTCTAGATTTGGCTTGCGAGATCAGTTTCTTCGGTAAGACATTATGGTGTGATAAGGGCTGTCACCAACAATACAACCCCACGTCAGCCCGAAACTTGGTGCTGGTGCCTACTCAAGGAGGAAATGCGTGGGGATTGTCGTTTGCTCAGATTGGTTGTTTATGGATATTTAAACTCCATCCCAACCAAAGAAGCCTGTCTTTGTAGCAGGATTACGATGCAACATCATTATTAATGCATGTTGTTGCTAGAACCACTGGCAAGACACTATACGAGGTGCATGGCATTGGGTGTGAGACACTTGAATTTGCCGCAAATTATAAGGGTATACATATTCACATATCACATTAACATGTCAAGATCGTTCGATGGGTCAGAATCATAACGCCCGGTAAGGGTGTCTGGAACTGACGCTGCGGTCCCTGCAACGTCCCGGAGTATAACGTTATCTCTCCCTTGCACGGTAGCCTTTACGTCGGCCAGCATGCGATTTCAGTATGTTCGTTTCAATCAATTTCTGTAGGACGCTAAAAATGTTCTTTGCATGGGAATGTACTCTATTCGGATTGTGTTGCGTTACATTTTACTGCCTCAACCATACCGTTCGCTTGTCCAACGTAAATAATAATTCTGCCAGTTTAAGAATGAACAGTGAAAAAGTTATACCGTAATACGTAAACGGGTATATACGACTTTACAAAGGATAGCTTATGGCCTATGATCTCTGTTATAGATGATGAAGCCACCTTCCACACCATTCTTGCCAAGTATTCTTACAGTAGATATCAAAGCCTGCAAACTATTACCAGTGTTCCACAACGCTAAATGGCGTTACAGTTTATATACCATTCTAACTTTGACAAGTACAACGTATACCACCACTAGTTGTTATTTGAGCTATGTCCCTTTATTATTTTACATATCCCCGACCTACGCGCATTTTCAAACTTCTAGTGTTTCATAACGTCACATAGTTTGTCGGTATACTTATATCCAAAGGGAATAGAGCTGAAATAACTAGTTTCCAATGATGTTGAGGTGGGTTTTCGGTAATTGATGTATGAATTTGTTTTCCCTTCCTCCCACAGACACATCAAGAATGATAACCTCCATCCCTTCCTCCTCCTTTGTAAAATCGGATGTTCGGATGTTTGTTGTTCAAATGTCCCATAAATAAATTTTCCTGTTCTCGTTCTCTTAACTGTACATAACAATCGTCAACATATCTCAAATAGAGAACGGAAGCATGCAAACTTATTTCTGGAACATTTGAACAACAAACATCCGAACATCCGATTTATATAAACGGGCAGGCATCTACTGTAGAAAAGATAGAGCATATAGAATTTTTTCCAATTGGTTATCCTTTCATAAAGAAATGGACTTTTTAAGAACTTTCTTTACAATAAATTTATTTCCCCAGACTATTTTCGATAAGACATTGGGTTCTTACTTGACTAACTTATTCCGTCCAAAAACACGATCGTACGATGTACCAAAAGAAAAAATTTACTTACGGGAGAATCTTGGAGTCCCTCTTTATCAAAACTATCAACTCATCTCTTAATAATAATAGCTTAATAAAGCTATTTACTCCATGACATTGTTGGTGCAGCTTCAGAACTATTATTAGTGCTTAATTTTTATTATATTGTTATTGTTGTTATTATTTTTAATTATTATTATTATTATTAATATTATTATTATTATTATTATTATTATTATTATTATTATTTTTATTATTATTATTATTATTATTATTATTATTATTATTATTATTATTATTATTATTATTATTATTATTATTATTATTATTATTTGTAAAATTTGTTTCAAGTTCTAGTCATTTAATTTTTCCATTATATAGTCCTGTTCATTTGATGTTAAATAATAACCAACCAACCAGTGCAGTAATCATTCTCAGCTTTGTGTTTTTAATGTTTTAGCAGATTTGTTCGATATGGAGGTGCAAAAACTTTTGTTAATTTATCACGAATGTTTTATATATTTTATTGTGAATGTGTAATGTTTTTTAATACACTGATGATGGATAGACCTTTATCCGAAACGTCTGATTAACTAAATAAATAAAAAATGTGGAAAATTCTAGTTGCTGTTTACGCTTTTATTCTAACAAGATTTCTAGAAATAATGTTTCAAACCATTATTATTATTATTATTTATATATATTTAATATAAATAAATAAATTATATATTATATATATATATTTTTTATATATTATATATATATATATATATATATATATATATATATATATATATATATATATATAGTATATATATATATATATATATATATTATATAGTATATATATATATAATTATATATATATATATATATATATATAAATTAAATAAGTAAATTAATTGTGTAACTATAGAATGTATATATATATATATATATATATATATATTTATATATATAATATATATATATATATATATATATATATATATATATATATATATATTTAATGTTTAAGGGGCAATAATGAAATTGGAAGGAATCGAAGAAGAAGGAAAA
>JABUQX010006335.1:10000-12500 GCA_015478945.1 Trachelipus rathkii | reverse complement strand
TATATATATTCCATTTATAATGTTTCAGAGAAGCAAAGGCACAAGATGCTTTAATTTTCCGTTTGAAACAAATTAATATTTGTAGCAATTATTTCTTAAGCAAATAAACTCCAAAATTTTAATTATTTTGAAATTTTGATATTTATCTTTTTCATTTTTTTCTGTTTTTTCTTTTTCTTTGGAGGGAGCGGTCGCGACATTCATTACATAAAAAGAAACTTTTCTACTTTGAAGAAAGTGTATTAATCATTGACCTTACTTTCTCATTTCTTTTTACATTTTATTATTTTCGAGTATTATTCCATCTGTTTATATTTACGTCCCTCTCTATATTTCCGTCTGAAAGTCGGTCTGTTTGTCACAGTTATCCTCCTAAAGAACAGACTATCAAATTTCTCTCTATCATTTATCTATCTATCTATCTATCTATCTATCTATCTATCTATCTATCTATCTATCTATCTATCTATCTATCTATCTATCTATCTATCTATCTATCTATCTATCTATCTATCTATCTATCTTTCCATTTCTTTTAATAAAGTTTCTTTTTAACTTTCCTTGCATATCCATCTCCTCTTTCACCAGCATTCTCACTTTCTCTCTCCCTCGACCTTCTGCTTCTGCTCACACCCACTCCCTCCTACTCCAGTTTCAGATTTCAAGGACAAGATCACCCTTCTACAATTTTTAATTATTTCAAATTTTTCTTCCTATCATTTTTTTGAATGCTATTATTTCACTCTTCTTTTATTCAATTTTTCTTCCTGGTTCATCTTTATTTCGGTTTCCCTTTTCTCTTCTTTAGGAAATATTTTAATTGAATTGAATTCAGATTTGGCGAAAGGAAAATCTGAGCGAAAATTTAGGTTTCATTCAGACTCTATTAATTAGTAGAACTAGCAACCAATGAATATTCGCGATTTTGAATTAGATTTTTGTCTCCTTTATCCAACTCTTTCTTCACATTCATTGATTTTTTTTGGCTAAAATCATTTTCTTAGAATAGAAAGTTACATGTAACAAACACATACACACAAGTACACGGAAATACACATTTTGTTGCTTCCTGTAAACAGGGGTGTCTTTGGTCGTTATATGGGGAATGACCCAAATATACGGAGTTGTTTTATTCAAATATCTCTTTTTCAGAAGGTGGAATCTAAAACTTTTCTCCTTATCAATTATCTCAGTCTGACAAAATCTCTTTAATCCCCTTCTGACTTACAACTCTTTGCTGCCTCACTCTCCATACATTATTTTTTTGCAACCAACATTGCACTTCTGAACTCTAAAAGGGCTTACCTTTTACTTTGTGGAGGTCTCCTCACACATCCTTAAATCCTTTCTCCCTTCAACTTTTTACCCTATATTTAACGGCTATGCTCATCCATGTTTGTATTTTTTTTTTTTTTTTTTCAGATGCATTGTGTATCAGTTTAAGTCGATATTTGGTTGTTTGATTAATACATAGAATTTTTCCATCAAGGGTCGATTGGATGTGGGCCTTTGTCTTGTTCATCCCAGTGGCGATATATATATATATATATATATATATATATATATATATATATATATATATATATATATATATATATATATATATATATATATATATATATATATATATATATATATATATATATATATATATATATATATATATATATATTATAAAGATAAATTAGCAATTGTTATCTGAAAGTCCATTTTGATTTTAAAAAAAAGTTAGACAAACACCGAAAGTTTGAAAGTAATTGGGAAAGTTCGCAGGTTTTCCACCATAATTTTGCAACTCATTTAGAAGAATCTTCCTAATAACTTTGTCCTTTTCGAACAATTTGATTAAACACGACCTTTCAATTAAACTCTTGCCCTTATGAAGTGTGTACTTCAATGCAGCGGAACTTGCGCGCACACACATTCACACACACTCACGCACATACACACACTTGCACATGCTTTATAAAAATATGAATTAACCATATTATTCATTCTTTCGAAAGAATGTTTTTCTCAATGTATGTTTTTTTTAGAGTTTAATAACGAAAAAAAATGAGTTCAAAAATATTTTTTTGTATGTTTTTCATCATTTTCGGTTTTCATTATTATTCTCTGATTTTGAAATGTAAAAAATACGAAAATTTAAAATAAAGGAAGAGAAATTCAATGGAATGTTTTTTACAGAGGTTATTTATTTCAAAGGAATTTTTGTGGAAAACGTCCTCAGCGGAACTTTCCTTTTCAATACGTAAAGATAAGAAGATTACATCAAAATTACATTTATGAAGAAAAATAGCATTTATTCTAAAATGGAAAAAGGATAAATTGAACGTATCAATGTCCTGAAAAGAACCTTTTTAAAGGATTCCATATTTTAACCATTATATATATATATATATATATATATATATATATATATATATATAGTATATATATATATATATATATCAGAGTATATATATATATATATATATATATATATATATATATATATATA
>JABUQX010006335.1:2500-5000 GCA_015478945.1 Trachelipus rathkii | reverse complement strand
TATATATATATATATATATATATATATATATATATATATATATATATATATATATATATATATATATATATATATATATTTATATATATATATATATATATATATATATATATATTGTGAAGTATATGGGCTTCTGAATGGAATCAAAAGTATGTATGACGATAGTGAAGCATGTGTAAGAATAAATGGTGTCAATTGTGATTGGTTTGATTAGTGGAGTCATCCTGGTGTGTGGTCGATCACCTTGATTATTCATTTGTATATGGATGGGGTTATGAAAGAATTCGAGGTGGGGATGGCAGGAAATGGTGGTAGAATGATGGAGAATGGAGATGAGTGGAGGGTGCCCTACCTATTATATGCGGATGATTTGGTTCTGTGTGGCGAATCTGAAGAGAGTTTGAGAGGATTGGTAGAGAGATTTGGCAGGGTATGTAAAAGGAGGGGTTTGAAAGTAAACGTAGATAAGAGTAAGGTTATGGTTGTGAGTGAGGACAGTCCTCAGTGTGAAGTTATGTTAGATGGTGAGCAGCTGGAGCAAGTGTCTGAGTTTAAATATTTAGGCATGTGTTGGATGAGAAGGGAAACGGATGACGCAGAGGTAGTAGAAAGCTTGCGGCCTTCCCACCAACGAAGCCCCCGTAAGTAAACGTATATAATGCAAAGGGACTAAGTCTTGAGTGCGCTAGAGTCTTACATGAGGGTATGTTGTTACCTGTGTTATTGTATGGTAGTGAGACTATGGTCTGGAATAAGAAATATAGATCTAAAGTTCAATGTGTTCAGATGGACAATCTTAGGGGCATGCTAGGTGAGAAGAATTAATAAAATGAGGAATGAACGTATTAGAGAGTTGTGTGGTGTGAAGAAAGGGGTAAATGAGAGAATAAATGAAAGTATGTTGAAATGGTTTGGTCACGTGGAAAGGATGAATGATAGTCGGTTGGTTAAGCGGATGTATAGTGGAGAGTGTGTTGGGAACCGACCGGCTGGGAGACCGAAGAGAAAGTGGATTGAGTCGGTGAACGAATGTCTGAAGGAGAGAAATGTGAGTTTGGCAGAGGCGAGAATAAAGGTGCATGATAGGAGAGAATGGCGGGGTTTTGTATGGGGGCATGGTTGTGGCCCACCTGGGCCAAGGGATGAACCCTTACATTGACGATTTACCATAGTGAGGGTCCGTCGCGGTCCCATGAAGCTTTAGGGTGGATTTTCTGTCTGTGACGAGCTTTCACTAATTAATGGTACAGGCTGGGCTTTCTTTTCGACATTTGTCATACTTCCTTCCTGCTTTTTTTTTCCGATGCTTGTAGCGCTCCTTACTCCCAATCTTGGGAAAATAAGGTAGGTGAAGAAAGAAAGAAAGAAAGAAATATATTTGACTATGGTGAAGTTCAAAATACATTTAAGTGTTGTTTTTTTTTTACATAGGTATAAATCCAAAAAACCAAACGGGATATATTTATATTCTGTTTAAACTTCCCCTTCACACCTTGACATGAGGTAAGATCAAGGGAATAACGATATTTAGATATATATATATATATATATATATATATATATATATATATATATATATATATATATATATATATATATATATATATATATATATATATATATATATATATATATATATATATATATATATATATATATATATATATAATTCTTAAAAATAGGAAAAGAATAAGCTCAATCAAACCAAGTATTTATTTATAATTTTGCAAATAAAAAAAATGAGAAACGTGTCATTTGGTTTCTGATCCAGACGGATCATCTTTCCTTCTTGAATGAAAATGAGACAGCATTTGCTCTCATTAAAATATATCTTTTCATGTATTTAGAAGAAAACAAGCATTATCCATTAATTTCTTTTGCATTATCTGAGGAAACTTTCATTATTATTATTATTATTATTATTATTATTATTATTATTATTATTATTATTATTAT
Organism: Trachelipus rathkii; assembly: GCA_015478945.1. Taxonomy (NCBI): domain Eukaryota; kingdom Metazoa; phylum Arthropoda; class Malacostraca; order Isopoda; family Trachelipodidae; genus Trachelipus; species Trachelipus rathkii. The sequence continues at coordinate 3,044 of JABUQX010006335.1, read as the reverse complement.
TATTATTATTATTATTATTATTATTATTATTATTATTATTATTATTATTATTATTATTATTATTATTATTATTATTATTTTTATTATTTTTATTATTTTTATTATTTTAATTTTTTTTTATTTATTTTTATTATTATTATTATTATTATTATTATTATTATTATTATTATTATTATTATTATTATTATTATTATTATTATTATTATTATTATTATTATGATTATTATTATTACTATTATTATTATTATTATTATTATTATTATTATTATTATTATTATTATTATTATTATTATTATTATTATTATTATTATTATTATTTATTATTATTATTATTATTATTATTATTATTATTATTATTATTATTATTATTATTATTATTATTATTATTATTATTATTATTATTATTATTATTATTATTATTTATTATTATTATTATTATATTTATTGTTTATTGCTGAAGAGGAAATGTAATAACGTAAAATATTAAATCAAACACTTAGAGCAATAACAAGACTTTTCTCAATTTAATAAGAAAAATCAAAAA
>JABUQX010006334.1:115000-120000 GCA_015478945.1 Trachelipus rathkii | reverse complement strand
ATATTTTAAAAATAAATATATATATACAGTATGATAGTATATATAAATATATTCACGTAAAAAAATAATTGATTTAAATTATTATTTTTTTTGTTGCCAATCTTGATTTATACTATTGTTAAGGAAGGAACATTATTTGCGTTTATATTTTAATAATCAGAAGCACGACAATAGTTAGATTAATCTAAAATATTTCGGATCATGTCGTTTATCTGCCTCCACCTCCATATAGCATATCGATTACATGGATTCGAAACACATTTCATAAAGTGAAATAAATGTGTAGAGTCAAATTTAAACTATAGTAATAAAGCAGCTTCACATCTTTAAAAATATTTTTTTTAAAAGTTTGAATCTATGTAAACTAACGTAACTCAACATCACCTTACTTAACGTATCACAACCTCACTAACGTAATTTATTTTTATATTTATAATTTATTTCACTTTTGCAGTTGTTTTGAAAAAAACGTTTCTGGCACCATGTGCGCATTGTACATTTTGTTCGAAAACGTAGGTTTAAAAAAAAATTTGACTTAAGCTTAACTGGAAGCAGATAACCGACATGAGAAAATATTTCCCTCTTGTATTTTTGACTTTAATTAAACTGCGCCTCTAAATTAGTGAAATTAAAAGTGGCGGGTACGCGTACCATAGGGCGGTACACCAAAGTGATGCTTTGGGGTACGTCAAAGAAAGGCTCACCGATCACTTGCGAGTGTATGACGTGTATCATGTGAGTGCGAGGTTTTCTCATTGGTCGCTGTGTCTTATTATTATATTATTTATATAATTATATTATATTATATTATATTATATTATAGGGCTATAGGGGGTACAACCTATAATTATTTTCGTCTTAGGGGGTTTACGCGATCAAAAAAGTTTATTGGAGGACCGCTGCTCTTAAAGTCAAAATAAAATAAGTCTTTCTCTAGAATTTAAGCATACTAAAAACAATAAAGTTTTCGAAATATAATAAATAATAATAATTTACACAAAAAATTAATACTTAATGAAATTAATAAAGCAATTTTATAAAAGTTAAAAGGATGCAAAAACATTCTATTGACAGGTAAAACAGCAAAACTTCTTCAGAATTTGAGCTAAGTATTTAATATTTTAAATCTCAATGAGAATAATCATGCATGCAAGCGCATACCAATGGCCGCGCTTGCGCGCGCACAAACTCACACCACACACACACACACACACACATATATATATATATATATATATATATATATAATATATATATATATATTATTAAAAAAATTTTTTTTTATATATATATATATATATATATATATATATATATATATATAATATATTAATATATATATTTATATTAATATATATATATATCATATATATATATATAATATATATATATATTTAATAGCTAATTATACTTAAAGGTATCCTAAATAATAATAATATAATAATAATAATAGATTATAATAATAATAAAATAATAATAATAATATAATATAATAATAATAATTTAATTAATAAAATAATAATAATAATAATAATAATTAATAATAATAATAAATAATAATTAATAGATAGATAATAATAATAATAATAATAATAAAATAATAGATAATAAGTAATAATTATAATTATAATTATATTATAATTATAATTATAATTATTAATAATTATAATTATAATTATATATAATTATTATAATTATAATTATAATTATAATTATAATTATAATTATAATTATAATTATAATTATAATTATAATTATAATAATTATATAATTATAATTATAATAATAATTAAATAATAATAATAGCAGACGAAAGCGTAGACTTTAGAGTTTCAATGTGATGCAACATCTCTCAAACAATTTTTTGTACCACTGTGGTATCGATACCTCACCGAATGTGAGAGAACGGCCTTTAGTTTAAGTGCTGAAAAAAAATTAACTAAGGATGCGGTCCAGACCGGATGTAAATTCGGCCGCCGATTGTGAGCGGTGTCACGTCTATTAATCCAATTTCATATAATTTTCATTCTGGCGAACAAACTTCGAGCCGATAACATGCCACTATGCTGTGCGTAACGACCGATCCTTGGTTACCGGTCATTTAGAATACGTTTTACTACGCTCGCTCACAAACAGAGGTAGACTTTACGTTCTCTGGACGCGACTTTGCTTTGTTGGAATATCTTTTTCTTTAAATTAAACTTCGTTTTTATCGTGCTTAATCCCCTTATCAGAGGGTAACACGGGGGAACTACAGGAAATCGAACTTTAAGGCTGGCTATCCCAAGCCTGTCTCCACCAAGTGTTCGCAACCGAGTTTTAATTCTAGATTAACATATATTTATTGTATAGGAAATTTTTGGAAACTAATAATACCTGTAGTTGGAAACTAAGAATGATACCATAGGAATTTCTTTGATTAAATTATTAGTGTGAACCCGACAATTCCAGTGAATTATAAGTTGCGGAAACGTCAATGTAACAAGATTATGGTACAAGTCGAACTTATTCTTCTAATATACTATAGAAGGAAACAAGGATATTCCTTTGTTCGGTAATGTAAATCCATCTTTATAAAGACTTTACATCGTTATACCTTATTAATGTCAAAGTTTAAATTATAAATCAGCCTTGAAACCTTTACTACATAATAGCGGACGAAGAGTATCACGGGCTCTCGTCGTAGGTGGTTCACATGCCTTGAGCTCGTGAAAACCTGAAGGGCAGTATTTTGTCTACCTGGAGGGACGGCATATGCCCTTCGTTGGTGAAGTCCGCTCCTAATAGCGGACGATAAATCGAAGGTTTTATAAAGGTTCAGAATTTTCAAAGCTAGGAATTCTTTTTAAAGTAAGTTCGCATCTCGCTAGCATTGCCCTATTTTAGGAGGTGGAATAATTCTACATACTTATGATTTATACGAGGAATCGAACCCTGGCACTTCCGTCTCCCGACTCAGTCGCTTCTACCTTGTGTCAAGATAGCGTTAGTTAAAATCTTCTCAATTTAAACTAGTCCGTTTCGAAAGGATTCAGTCCAATAATGTTTACGGAAAACTATGTTTAAAGTGTTTAAGTGAAAGACCACAAAAAATTATAAATTTTATTTTCATTTAAAGAATTAAAATTAAAATACTGGGAAGGAAAAAATTTCATAAATATATTAAAGAATAAAGTATTTTTAATAAAGTAAAATGTTTTCGGAAACTTCTTGAAAGATATATACACAACTGAACATTATCAAACTATTAAACTTTAATGCTTTCAAATCGATATTTTCGTCCTTTACTGGTTTTGGTTTTTTTTTCTGGCTTTAGGGTTTTTCTTTAAGATCTTGAGTTTTTTCATCCAAACTGGAGCTCATTTCATGCACTAGGAGCATCTCTTCTTCCAGTTCCTTGAAACGTTTTTGCAAGTTTTTTCTTTTTTCTAACAGGTTTTGGAGATCTCCTTCCAAATTATGGAGATCACAGGCTAGGTTTTGGTACTTTTCTTCCAAGTTTTGTCGACTTTCTTCAAAGTTTCGGATCAGTTTTACAATATTTGGGTTTCTCTGGTTTTGGGGCATTTCTTCCCAATTTTGGGACTGTTTTTTCAGGTTTTGGGGCATTTCTTCCTCGTTTTGGGACATCTTCCAAAATTCTGTAAACTATAGCAAAATCTGATCTGTATCTCAATGTATAACGCTTGCAATAATAGATTCCAATACAGTTCTCATAAATTTTAATTTTATTTTGTTCGGAAAACTGATATACCAAAGAAGACCTTAATCTAATAAGAACCCGATTTTCACTCCTAAATCTTAAAATATTGACCAATTATTTAAACCAATTACTTGAATATAGCTATAATTACTTGAATATAGAACACTACTATCTTTGCAGAAATTCCAAATGAATTCACATTCACAATAAGAATTCTTCAGTTATATGAACTAGCGAAACTGAGAGTTATTATTTAGTTGAAGCTTTTAAAATATTCCTTTAAATTTTCGTGCCTTAAAACTAATCATAACCAAAGAAAAACAATTTTTTTTTTGAATAAATAAAAATATATAGTTGGTTGTTCATTATATATAAATAATATATATATATATATATATATATATATATTTATATAAATATATATTATATATATATATATATATAATTATATATAGATATAGATAATATAATCCCATATATATATATATTATATACAGAATATATATCATTATCTTAAGAGCTAGTTGAAATATTTAATTAATTCTTACTGTAACTACCTATAATAATTAAAAATAATTATCTTTTCAAAGAAAAGCCTATTTCACAATTTTCCAAACCTTTTTTCAAATATAATTCACGTTCAAACTAAAAAGACACCAAATTAAAATATTGTATATCCTCCTTTTTTTATTAGGCAGTGTTCAAATTTACAAGCGATAATATTGAACTACAATGATTAAAATTAATAAAGGCATCAACAAACAAATAAGGTTATTCACTTTTTGTCAATTCAACCCACAAACGTGATTAAAAGTTTAGAAAAAATGGATCTAAAAAAAAAAAAAAAATACAAACTTTTCGCAAAATGTTTCGTACACTTTAAAATGATATTGGCTTTTGTTTGCAAAAAAAAAATGGTCGTTATCAAAAGCGTTCCCCTCGATTTGTATTGAAACAAGAGCGTGTTTTAAATCGATCGTGAGACACAATTAATTCTATTTAATCGTTTCAAATATTTAAGAATAAAAAAATAATAAATAACTTCAACTGCACAAGCTAGTTGTATATAGTGGTGGTTGCACAAACTTGCAACCAGGTCAGACGCCCCTTTTATATATATATAATATATATATATATTATATATATATATATATATATAAATATATATATATATATATAATATATATATATATATATATATATATAAATCAACTATATCGGTAATGTTTATATATATATATATATATATATATATATATATATATATGGCTTAACTGAATAATTCGTCTGACCCAAT
>JABUQX010006334.1:102500-105000 GCA_015478945.1 Trachelipus rathkii | reverse complement strand
TTAATTGATATGATTTATACGAGGAATCGAACCCTGGTCCTTCGCTTTTCGACTCGGTCGCTCTACCGTTGTGCCAAGATAGCGTTAGTTAAAATCTTTTCAATTTAAACTAGTCCGTTTCGAAAGAAATCGCCAATAATGTTAACTGAAAACTATGTTTAAAGTGTTTAAGTGAAAGACCACAAAAAATTATAAATTTTATTTTCATTTAAAGATTTTAAAATTAAAATAAAAAAGGAATTAATTTTAAGATTTTAATCGGAAAAATATATTAAAGAAAGGTAAATGTTTTCTTAAACTTCTTGAAAGACGTGCACAAGTGAACATAATTATCAAACTATATAACTTCAATATTTTCTTCCTTTGAAGCTTTCCTTTACTCGTTTTGGGGCTTTTTCAGGCTTTGGGGATTTTCTTTTAGACCTTGAGGATTTTCTTTCAGGTCGTGAGGGTTTTCATACAAACTGGAGCTCATTTCATACACTAGGTGCATCTTTTCCAGTTTTTGGAAACGTTTTTCCAGGTTTTCTCTTTTTTCTAACAAGTTTTGGAGATCTCCGTCCAAGTTAAGGAGATCACCGTCCATGTTTTGGCACCTTTCCTCCAAGTTTTGTCGTATTCCTTCCAAGTTTTGAATCCGTTTTGCAGTTATTCGTTTCTTTATCGGGTTTTGTGGCTTTTTGTCCTCGTTTTGGGACATATCTTCCTGGTTTTGGGAAATTCCTTCCTCGTTTTGGGACATCTTCCGAAATTCTGGAACTAGCACAAAATCTAAGGTCTGTATCTCAAAATATATCGCTTGCAATTACAGATTCCAATACAGTTCACAAATTTTACTTTTTCTTTGCACTGAAAACTGAGATACCAAAGAACACCTTTATCTAATAAGAACCCGATGATCTTCACTCTTAAATCTTAAAATAGTGACGAATTATTTAAACCAATTACTCTAATATAGAACACTATTTCTTTGCAGAAATTCCAAATGAATTATATATAATATATATATATTATTATTATATATATATATATATATATAATATATATATATACGAATTATTTAAACCAATTACTCTATTATAGAACACTATTTCTTTGCAGAAATTCCAAATGAATTCTCATTCACAATAAGAATTCTTGCAATTATATGAACTAGCCAAATAGATGGTTACTATTCGATTGAAGCTTTTAAAATATTCCTTTAAAATTTTCGTTCCTAAAAACTAATCATAACTAAAGAAAAACTAATTTCATTTTATATGAATAAATAAACATATATAGTTGGTTGTTTATATATATATATATATATATATATATATATATATATATATATAATATATATATATATATAATATATATATATATTATGTATATATATATATATATATATATATATATATATATAATATATATATATATAATATAGTAATATAGTGGTTGTTCTGGGAGAAAAAATTGGGTGTTGCAAATCAAAACTAGATAAATAATAATAATCATAATAATAATATTATATATATAATAGTATATATATATATATTATATATATATATATATATATATATATAATATTATAATTATATTATATATATATATATGGTATTATGCAGTTTCAAATCAACCTTTCGTGGCGTTTGTCTGTATAACAAAGTAAGCACTTTGTAGGTCCCTACATGAGTCACTATATGGCTTGAAGTTGCCAATAATATATTATATATATATATATATATATATATATATATATATATATATATATATATATATATATATATATATATATATATATATATATATATATATATAAAGGATTATATACCGCGCTTTGCCCTGCGAATGTTGCGCGGATATTTTTTGTCGAGATTTGATAAAGAATTTTATAATAAAAATGAATCTGAACGCAAACTTTAAATGAGAGACATGGGACTCGACTCAACTGTGTAATGATGACTCATGATCTCACAGCATAAAGTTCATAATATTTGAGTCAACAGAGTCACAATGACGATAAGGGATGCCAAAAAATCAGCGCCTCTACAGCTTCTGTCTTAGATGTAATATCATTTATCTCAACGCTAAGGAAGCATTTTGAAACCATCTTCAAATGAAAAAGATGACGGTTTAAAAAGAATGAAAAAGATATAATAAAACTAGGATATAATAAAATTATATACGCTTTGGTTCTGTGGAAATTAATGACCTTCATACTATTGCAACTTACTTAGATCCCCGTTATAAAGGCAAGTTTTTTGGTAACACAATATTAGAACAAGTTAAATCGTCACTTTGTGTTGCAGTTGAAAAACTTTCAATCAGATCCATTTATTAATTCGCCACATTTAAAATGAAAAAAGCGAAATCTCAAGAACCAACACATGCCTAGAAGTAAATATAACAAAATTACACTGGATAATTTCTAAGTCCAGTAAGTGATGAAGAAACAAACGCATTACCAAAAGATGTGGTGCAAATGATTGAAAACTATTCACCAAGAAAAACGACTAGA
>JABUQX010006334.1:87500-97500 GCA_015478945.1 Trachelipus rathkii | reverse complement strand
CCAATCAACGTAAGGAGTATCTAGTGATGTTCTATTAGTGTTTTTATGAGTATTAGATGAGTGCCAGGTGAGTGCCAGGTGAGTGCCAAGTGAGTGCCAATGAGTGCCAAGTGAGTGCCAAGTGAGTGCCAATGAGTGCCAAGTGAGTGCCAACATAGTGCCAACTGAAGTGCCAACTTTTTTCCCAAAGGCCTTTTTCAGCTCTCCCCTGAGCCTAGTATAGCGGCCTAATATGGGTTGTCTACCGCCTAGGTAATAAGGTATGAGGAACCGAATGGTGTACATTATATGCTAGAATGCTTCCTACTACGAGTTAGTATTTTTTATAACACTTATAGCATGCAAGAATATATATCAAAGAGCTACACATTGAGACTGGCTCCGCAACGTTTCAGAGTCCGCCGTCTGCAGGTCAGCCCCGTCCGCGAAAAACCGCCGCGTGCGCCCGCAGGCGCAAAATTACCGCGGCCGCGGTGGCCCCGGCAGGCGCAATATTTCCGCGTAACCGCGCGAATGCCCCCGCAGGCGCAATATTCCCGCGCGCGAACGAAAAAATATGATATCAATGTAAACTATTCAAAGGAATTTCTTTTCAAATATACTATGAGTTATTCATTTTTCTACAATGTAGAAATTTTATTAAAAACATATACTTTACAATACCTTAAAGCAGTAAATCAGTAAATAATAGAGGTGTTATTACCTAACACCTAGGGGATTAGTATGCTTTTGTTTTACTGCTTTACTGCTTTAACTCATGTTTTACTGCTTTAACTCATATACATTACATACCTTAAAGCAGTAAATCAGTAAATCAATAGAGGTGTTACCTAACACCTAGGGGATTAGTATGCTTTTGTTTTACTGCTTTAACTCATGTTTTACTGCTTTTACTCATGTTTTACTGCCTTTAACTCATGTTTTACTGCTTTAACTCATGTTTTACTGCTTTAACTCACTGTTTTACTGCTTTAACTCATATGTTTTACTGCTTTAACTCATATATTTATTAACATTACATACCTTAAAGCAGTAAATCAGTAAATCAATAGAGGTGTTACCTAGGGGATTAGTATGCTTTTGTTTTACTGCTTTACTGCTTTAACTTTCTGCTTTACTGCTTTAACTTTCTGCTTTACTGCTTTAACTTTCTGCTTTACTGCTTTAACTTTCTGCTTTACTGCTTTAACTCATATATTTATTAACATTATGTTTTCTTTTATATTTTTGTTTTATTACTTTTTATTTATTATTTCTATTTTTATTTTTGTTTTAATACTTTTTTATTTTAATTTGTAATGTAAGAATAAAAACACACAGAGTTTCTGTTATATAAGCATTTTATTTTAATAAAATTGTACGAAATTTTATTAAAAACCTTTTTATATATACGAGTTTTGGGGGGTAGTAAAATCGCATTTTTTTCATTTTAAAGCATTTATTACATAATTAGAAACTATAAAATCATTGACATACAAATTTTTAGCATCAAATATATTTACAAGTTTATTAAAACATATGTTATTTAAAAAGCACATAATGAAATAAATACAATAGACTCCACATAAATTAGAATATAAGGGTTGAACAGGGTAAGACATAGTTTTTACACAGCTTACATTATTATATTTTAAAAATAAGGTGATATAATGATTATTCAATATAAATTTTAAGTTCAAAGAATCAATTATGTGAACAGCATCATTTTTTGCTCTATAAACGGAAATCCAATGTCCTGTTGAGGTGATGTGACGAGGTAATGTATTGAATATGAAGCAGGTATCCTTCTCCAACTTTACAGAGTTTATTTCGTTAATAGCGAACACACCTAAAAAGCGATGTTCATTTTTAAACACCGATTTTATTTCCTCTTCATTCATCTTTAATAATTCAAAAGTACGTTGCGTACTCTGTCAATTTCAATGAGTTGAGGATGCTCAAGATAGACCACTACAGTGATGGGTGATTGTAGACTCGAACCAAAAGAGAGACTTAGTCCTAGGGTACCCTTTCTCAAAATGTTTAAATGATAGGCGTTACAAGCTGAAAGGTCTGCAGTAAGATCATAGGCATATAAATTACTATTCTTCGCGTATTCTTCAAGATTTAAGCCTGTTCCGCTATCATTACATGATACAGTATTGGCTATTAAGTCGTAAAAAGGCCGCGTACAGAGAGATAGGTCTCCGTTGTATAACATTTCATAATCACGTCCGTGAGGTAGTCCATTCACATGTAAACTGATACCCCTAAGTCCGAAAGGTGTGAATTTATAGGGTGACTTTTTATAATTTCCTGAGTAGGCTTCATGTTCGACAATCCCTATTATTACTTTCTGTGGTAAATTTCCGTTCACAATGTTTGGGATATTGATACTCGATAATCCTTGAGTGAAATTAAATATCTTGGTTTCAACTCTCTTAATAGGGTACTTTGCTGTAGTATTCAAAAGCGAATTTTCAATTTCCAAATGTCGCTGTGGTGATAATTTCACTTTTCTGACATAGAGATAAGCCTCCAACAGTTTGAAAACAGGTTCAGGACATACAGCTGTAGCAGTAGGCTTACTTTTTATTTTAAGAGCAAATTTAGGATTTGATCGTGATAAAATGATTCTAGTATCTACAGATGGTAGAATGAGTCTTTCTTGAGAGAAGATATCACCATTTAATCGACCGTAAAATTCATAGGTATTATTTATGACTTTAGCTGCTTTATCTATATGTGCAGCTTCATCTTTGAAACTGTAAAAACCACATGATTGGAGATGAGATTGTTTAGCGTCGTCTGAATAATTTAACAAATGTTCTATATAGCTTCTATAAGGATAATTAGCAGCTGACGCCCCTAGTGAATTCCGTTAAGATAGACTTCAACCTGGGTGAAACATGTATGCAGGAAATTTGATTCTGTATATACTATATGGTCATCACCCCGAAGGAAGATCTGTACCATCAGGTTTTGTCAATTTCGTTTTTACATATAAAAACACATTAGAGGGATCTAAGTACTGATCAGAAGTACCTGGAATATTGAACTCTAGAGGAACATCTGTGTTGGTAATTGAATGCAGAGGATTAATACTGATAAAGTTGGATTCGTTAACGCTAATCTGTGTAGGGTTCATGGAGAAGAGATCCAATTCACTCTTACAACAATCAGGACTAGAAGGATGAAGGAAATGCATCTTGCATGTGCGAGTTCTGGTCGCATATTTAGGATTTTCGTGATAAAATGATTCTAGTATCTACGCTTACTCTTTTTCTTTACGACAATCTTCTTGCCCCCTCGTCCTTGACCTGACATTTTACGTCTTATTTTACGCTTAACATCATCCAACATCTCATCTGAAACATCGGCAATACGTCTTTTTAATGCTGCACGAGGATTATTTCCAGCAGCAATATCTTGAATAGTATGCAAGCCTGTTCTTATAGCTTTTTTACCTATATACTCCCCACCTCTCCTGAGTAGAGGTCTTGCACTTCTCCATAGCTTGGCGAAAAATCCACCAAGGCCATACCCCCTTTGCATTTTTGATCCTCTGAATACCCTTTCTTCATCCATTATTACAGGAGTGTCTTTCTTATACTATCTTTACACTGTGAGAGTATGTTAATGAATGAAAAATATATCTGACTACACCTCTTATATATTCCATTATGCTGTAATTACTGCATCTGTTTCTTTCTAATATGAACTTTGCATAACAATGCTCCATCTGTAAAGGGGAAGGGATTTCCTTCTACATCTTTTATATGCACGCGCACAGAGTCAAAATTTGTTCTATTCAGAGGAAGATAATGAACATTAGGGAATGTTATAACTTTACTCTCTTTGGGAAAATATACTACTCTTAATAAAGGAGCTTTAGTATTACCTACATATTGATGATCAATTATATTTGTATATACATAGGCCATACCTGGATGATTGAGCATCTCGGATGGGGTACATGTATAATGCAGTACTCGATCTGCTTCATCTTTTTGTTCATGTGGAGTCATGCGGTTATTCTCCACAGATAGTATAACCCTCTTCAACATAGTAGGGACATCATGAAGTATATCCAGCTCACCATACCGTTTGCGGATATGTTTTCGCTGCCACTGTGACCGTTCGAGAAAAAACGTATCACGGTCTCTCAGGTTTACACTTACTTTTGATCTTAAAGATATTATTACTTTATCTTCATAGGTACGCAAATCAGTTTTGTATACCAAATCCTTACACATAATACTCATATCAAAGAGGTCGTTTAAATGACTGAAAATAGCAGGCACCGATTTAAAATAAGCTCGTCGCAGAGCAAATTCTTCAAAGAAGTATTCTCTTGTAGCAAATGTTGTCGTATTCACCTTTTTCGCAATTGTAGTCCTTTTCAGATACCGAGTATCTTTTTTCAGATTCCGAGTATCTTCCACTTGTAATATAGTTTCAACACATTCTACACTTCTGTACACCACCATCCAGAATAGATTGTGAGGTAAATTTTCTATGTCCGTATTTAATATCATTTCACATAATCCTACTTCGTATACCTCTCTTTCAAGCTGAATAGGATTCATTAACATAGTTGTAAAATCAGCGAGTTTATTATCAGGATGTAAATCCAAAGAGGCTGAAGACGGGAGAGTTAAATAAAAGTGGTCTACACTCTCCATGATTATAATGTCAACTGATTAATGATTCTTAACTTCACTTGCATTTATATAAGTATTAAACTTAGCAGGATACCCCCTCCATTTCACCAGTACCTGTTTATTTTTTCCTTTACCTCTCGTAGCTAATATTTTTTCAATTTTATACTCGTGAGTTACAGGGTTGAACCTTACTTTTTGTATTTCTTGTTTATAGAACCCTCCTTTTATTTTTTCACCATCTAAATCCTCCAGATAATATAACTTTAAACTATGCACGTCGGCATGCTCGGATTATGTGAAACTTTTAAAAACCTCCGTAGTCCCCATCCAGCTTCAATATCCTTTTCTGAATCTTGGCTTCTGATCGAGTATCTTTACATAAATCATTCACGCTTTATTCCTAATTATCTTTTATTTTGTTTCTTTTTCATACAGATGTGTTCTACCGCTTCTAGTTTTTGACGCATTTCTTGATGAGATGTCTTTAGAGGTCTATGATGAGATCCTGCTATAATGATTTGGCATATCGTTGCATTATATCATATATTAAAAGTATCAATTTTTAGTAAAATAACCTATGCATGCGCTCTTTCAATAGTACGGCCTGTACTGCTTTCCAACTATGTGCCTATTGTTACGAAAATGTATTGTAATAGCTTATACCATACTCCCAAAGCAGTTCCTGAAACTCTCGCCCCTTGAATTCCATTCCTGAATCGGTCCAGAATGATTTAGGTGTTCTCCGCTCATCCTCTATAATTTCAAGTACTGCAGAGGCAACTGTGGCTGATCTTTTATCTTTTAAGGGTTTCAACCACAAGTATCTAGAGTATACGTCAATAGTAAAAAGTATATATTGAAAGCCTTCATTATAAGAACTATATTTAATCATTTCCGATAAATCTAACTGCCATATGCTATCGAGCTGTGGAGATATGGTTTTCCGCGTAGGAAATTTTTTTCTTACAGGTTTATTTAGAGTAAATGCCTCTTCTCCCTCTAAATATGCTTTTAACTCTTTTTTCTTCACGATAGCTTCAGAACGGGAAAATGCTAGCGTGTGGGTGGAGCCTATATTAGTTGGAGCTTTTAGGGCGTAATCTCTTAATTTTTATTTCTGGCATGATATGTTATATACCTAGAGTGGATCCACGCTATAATATATATATATATATATATATAATATAATATATAGTATATTATATATATATAATATATATATATATATATATATATATATATATAAATTATATATATATATATATATTATATATATATACTTATATATTTTATATATATATATATATATATATATATATATATATTATATATAATAATAATATATATACTATATATATATATTATATATATATATAAAATATATAATTATATTATTATATATAAAGTTAAAAGGGATAAAGAAAAAGATTTAAAATAACATTTTTATTTATATACAAACATTACAACTAAATAAATATATGATAATACATAATTACGATTTAATCCACCTATGTTTATTATAAGGTGCTTTTCTTATTCTTCCTCTGGTAACACGTTTAAATTTATCTGAAGCGTAAGAAGTGCCTGAGGGACTTGAGTCAGGTCTTGGCGTAATAGGGATATTATCCAAGTCTGCTAAACGTTGTGTATTTAAGATTAAAGTTCTGGGAAAATTAATAGTCTGAAGTTCTTGTTTGATATCATTCCAGCCTTTTACAGGGCCTTTCTTCCAGTTACGTGAGAGATCAGCTATCAAATCCACAATATTTGATCCTTTAACTATTTCATCATCAATTACGATCTGCCCTGCTTCATTCAAAGTTAATTGGTCTTTTAAAATATTATATAAAGCTATTCCTGATTTACGCACTCTATTAGGTAAGCTCTCCTCTAGGATATTTTTAAATTTATCTTCATTTTTCACTTCAAGTTTTACTTCATTAGGTATATCTACATCATCGGGCTGCGGTTTACGTAGTGGTGGATGTAGATGCAAGTCTTTAAGATCTATCAATTTTTGTATGGCATCCTGGTATAAGAGGCGTTTCTCATGGATGTTAACGTCTGAATTTAATATCCTGTACACTTCTTTCTCATATTTGGTTATCTGTTCAACTTTAGGATCATATAAGCTATGAGGTAGAGGCTGCTGGAAAGATAATGAGTCGTTCACAATATAAGGATTCTGTTGGTGCAACTGTTGCTGCTGATGTGAAAGAGGTTGTAATGTCAATGCATTGGGCTGTAATATTTGCGTGTATGGGGTTGTGAATGATGAAACTGTGATTGTGGATTTTGCGCAGTGTGCGGCAATAACTGGCCATATTGAGGTTGTGAATGATGAATCTGAGGAACTGAATTCTGTACAGATGCTGTATTATTATACTTCATTTTCTCATACTCATTATATGGAAGTACAGCAACCTTCTTCATTATGGGGACAACCACTTAGTTATCAGGGGAGCTATAACGGAGAAGAGTAATGGCAGGAATACTCCTCCCCCTCTCTGTAGTAACTTCTTTTTATTTTTCAAATTTTTAATGTTGAGGGAGAGTTTTTTAATGATGTTTCT
The DNA here is from genome assembly GCA_015478945.1 of Trachelipus rathkii. NCBI lineage: Eukaryota > Metazoa > Arthropoda > Malacostraca > Isopoda > Trachelipodidae > Trachelipus > Trachelipus rathkii. The sequence continues at coordinate 90,284 of JABUQX010006334.1, read as the reverse complement.
ATAACGGCGTAGCTTTACCTTCTGAGGCCTGTTTAAAGGAACATTTCCTTTTATAAGATTTAAACAGACTTCACATACACACTGGATGAATTTCTCATCCTCACTAATTAGTTTACGTTTTTCAGATGGTTTCAACTTTTTAAATTTTTTTATAAGAGGTAAATACTTTGCAACTAGAGCACTCATTATTCAGGTATGTATACAGTTTCTATCTCATAGGGCAGAATATTGGTACGGAGGAATCACTCTGTGCGTGTTTTTGGGGTGAAGTTCACACATCAAATAACCGTGGGGGATCGAAGTAACCTCTTTATATACTTTTAAGAACTCTTTCCTTTGAAGGGGAAACATTTGAGTTGCCAATACATTAATTTGACTCATGTCTCTTCTCTGGCCAAACAACAGTAAATACTGTGTGTTTAAAGAAACACTTCGCATATGCTTGCTTTGATGAAAAATATTCTGTTATGAAAAACACCGAGATATTTAGATGGTGAGAATAAACTGTGAACGCTTCTGCTATTTCCAGATTCAATTTGTGCATTAAATCATCTAATACAATAATTTTGTGTCCATGTATATTGTCCAGCGACCTAATATCGTATATGCCTTCATGAAATTGAATAACATCTTTATATTCTTTAAATTTTTCCTGATAAACATTATAACACCATATTATTTTTACAGGTGCTTGTTCAAAAATCTCCATTTCCTTTAAAATATTTAATAATAGAAAGGTTTTACCACAGCCTGTCGGACCAGCTACAAGACATGTAGCCGGACTTCGGAACGTAAATTTCTCCACATCCATACTCGTTAAGTGAATAATAATAATGAGATAATAAAGCTGTGTAAAGCATAAAGTACATGTTTTTAATAAAATTTTCGTACAATTTTATTTAAAATAAAAAATGCTATATAAAGAAACTATATATGTTTTTATTCTTACATTACAAATTAAAAATAAAAAAGTATTAAAACAAAAATAAAAATAGAAATAATAAATAAAAAGTAATAAAACAAAAATATAAAAGAAAACATAATGTTAATAAATATATGAGTTAAAGCAGTAAAGCAGAAAGTTAAAGCAGTAAAGCAGAAAGTTAAAGCAGTAAAGCAGAAAGTTAAAGCAGTAAAGCAGCAGAAAGTTAAAGCAGTAAAGCAGTAAAACAAAAGAATACTAATCTGTTAGGAAACACCTCTATTGATTTACTGATTTACTGCTTTAAATGTAATGTTAATAAATATATGAGTTAAAGCAGTAAAACATGTGAGTTAAAGCAGTAAAACATGTGAGTTAAAGCAGTAAAACATGAGTTAAAGCAGTAAAACATGAGTTAAAGCAGTAAAAAAATGAGTTAAAGCAGTAAAACATGAGTTAAAGCAGTAAAGCAGTAAAACAAAAGCATACTAATCCCCTAGGTGTTAGGTAACACCTCTATTGATTTACTGCTTTAAGGTATGTAAAGTATATGTTTTTAATAAAATAAAGCAGAGGGTTTAAAAGCAGTAAAAGCAGTAAAACAAAAGCATACTAATCCCCTAGGTGTTAGGTAATAACACCTCTATTGATTTACTGATTTACTGCTTTAAGGTATGTAAAGTATATGTTTTTAATAAAATTTCGTACAATTGTAGTAAAAATGAATGACTCATAGTATATTTGAAAAGAAATTCTTTGAATAGTTTACATTGATATCATATTTTTTCGTTCGCGCGGGAATATTGCGCCTGCGGGCGCACGCGGCGGCGGTTACGCGGAAATATTGCGCCTGCGGGCGCACGCGGCGGCGGTAAATATTGGCTCCTGCGGGCGCACGCTGGCGGTTTTCGCGACGGGGGGCGACCTGCGGACGGCGGACTCTGAACGTTTGCGGGCCCAGTCTTTTTTTCCGCAAAATGTGTAGCTCTTTAGATATATATTCTGTCATGCTATAAGTGTTATAAAAATTACTAACTCGTAGTAGGAAGCATTCTAGCAGATTGTAATGTACACCATTCGGTTCCTCATACCTTATTACCTAGGGGTAGACACCCATATTAGGGCTATTCTAGGCTCAGGGGAGGCTAGAAAAGGCTTGAAAAAAGTGGCACTCAGTTGGCACTATGTGGCACTCACTTGGCACTATGTGGCACTCACTTGGCACTCATTGGCACTCACTTGGCACTCATTGGCACTCATTGGCACTCACTTGGCACTCACCTGGCACTCACCTGGCACTCATCTAATACTCTAGAACATATAGAACATCCTAGATACTTCCTTACGGTGATTGGGAGCTCATTAAAGTTGAAGGCATCAAGTTGGGGATCAATAATGCTGAGGCATCAAAATTGTACCGTAGAATACAAAAGGTTGGGCGAAAAATTAGGGCTGCCGAAAAATTAGGGATGGCCTAAAATTAGGGTGGGCCAAATTTGACCATGGAAGAACCAAAGGGTTGGTAGTGTGTTTGTACGTGTGAATAAGTGTAAATGTAAGTGCAAGTATCTATGGGTGAGTGTAAGTGTCATAGTGAATGTGTGTATAAGTGTGTGTGTGTGTGTGTGTGTGTGTGTGTGTGTGTGTGTGTGGTGTGTGTGTGTGTGGGGGTGTGTGTGTGTGTGTGGGTGTGTGTGTGGTGGGTGTGTAGGTGTTCAAGTTAGGATAGATCCATACATACGTTCAAGTTAGGAACGAAATATGTGACGGGTGGGCCACGAGTGGCCAAAAAATTAGCGTGGGCCAAAATTGACCCATGGTATCTGGCAAGGGCAAGGCCGAAATATCATGGTCAAACAAGG
>JABUQX010006334.1:77500-80000 GCA_015478945.1 Trachelipus rathkii | reverse complement strand
CCTCCATCTCCATATACATATCGATTGTATGAATTTGAACACATTTCATAAAACTGAAGTAAAATGCGTAAAGTCAGATTGAAACTATAGTAATAAAGCAGCTTCACACTTTTAAAAATATTAATAAAAAAAAGTTTAAATCTATGTAAACTAAACTCAGACTAACTTATACTTAACGTATATGTAATGTGATTTTTTTTATATTTATAATTTATTTCGTTTTACATTGTTAAAAAAAAAAAATAATAACACGCATCCGGCAGCAACAACACTTTGTAGACTTTATTTGATTACGTAGATTTAAAAAACAAAAAAATGACTTGAGCTAAACTGGAGGCAGATAACCCACATGAGCCTTAGATTTTAACATCATTTGCACTTGTTTATTTATATATTCTAATATTTGTTTACAAATAAGAGTTCCACAAAAATGAGGAATCTTAAAGATATAAATTTTAGGATGTAAATCTCACTGCAGCGAGCTTAAAGGTGGAGAGTAGGTCGACAGATCAAATGATCTACAAGATCAGGAAAAATGTAAGGTTAGTATAGGTTAAGTTAGGTTAGGTTAGGTTAGGTTAGGTTAGGTTAGGTTAGGTTAGGTTAGGTTAGGTTAGGTTAAGCTATGTTAGGTTAGGTTAGGTTAGGTTAGGTTAAGCTTTGTTGGATTCGTTAGAGAAACTTTAAATAACCAGATTATCGATCATTTTCCCTGTCGACCGTTTGGGACTAGCTTCTTAAAGGTTACTAAATCTGGATTTCAAGATCTTACTTCGTGGGACAATTCATCTGAAGAATTTTCAAGGCCTTCTCAGAATCTTCACCTTCGTTTTCAGGAAATTTATGACGTCATCGTATTGAGAGATTACACACACACATTCAATATGAGATCGGTATTGTTCCCTGTTCGTGGCATGCGCGACTCACACAAATTGAGAGAGAGAGAGAGAGAGAGAGAGAGAGAGAGAGAGGAGATGAGAGAAGAGGAGAGAGAGAGAGAGAGAGAGAGAGAGAGAGAGAGAGAGAGAGAGAGAGAGATTATTAAAGTACCTGTATCTAACTCTTATAGCTAAAATGAACTATCGTCAACTACAAAATTTCAAATTCAACTTTAACCAAGTGTTTTTGTTGCTACAATTAAAATTTATCCTTCTCTTCTAAATTGACAAACAAAGTAACGAACAAACAAACAAACATAAAACCAACAATTAATTGGCAGTACATTAAAAAAAAACAACAAAAAACAAAAAAACAATTGGCATTGAAAAAAAACATTTAATCTTTTCTCCGTTTTTTTTGCGTCTTCTATTTAAATAATTAATTATTCCTTTTATTTTTTCAGTTAAAAGAAAAACGCAAATGAATGTTTGATAATAATTAAAAGGCTTTTTTAAATAGCAATTATGATTTCCATTTATCTACATTAGAACAGTAAAAGATTTTGCAATATATATATATATATATATATATATATATATATATATATATATATATATATATATAATATATATATATATATATATATATAAATATATTATATATATATTATAATATATAATATATATATATATATATATATATATATAAATATAAGAAGTAGAAGAATTAAGATGCCTACAAATTTTCCTTTTAAGAATTGATTTGAAGTTTTATAAAAAACTGAGATTATGACAAATGGATCCTAGTACGTTGGTCGAGATGAATTCTATTTTTCTGCAGTGGCCAAAAGAAGCCATGCTTCCTTATAGCAGTGATGAATGTCACATCCATATAAATCTTGCTTCAAAGATATCGAAATTTCTTGGTAATTAACTCTTTGGACTTTCCTGAAGAGAAGTGCGTTAACAAGCTACTATCATCGATTCCACAACCTGAACCAGTTAAGAACTCAACCACCCACTCAAAAAAAAAATTGATTTACCCGATCAATCTGTCGAATAACCAATCATTCAACTATCCAATATACTACCACAAGTAACCAAGCCAATCAACCAGATCCAACGCAAACCAGCCAATCAACCATAAAACAAATTAATAATCAAATCCATACAGAGAAACAAACCATTTCCTTTATGTGAAATTGGAAAACAAGAAAGAAAGAAAAAGACAATTAAGAAATTAATGAAATCAATAAAAATGTAATTTTTTTTTCCTTTTTTTACACAGACAAATTTTGTGGAACAGATTCAAAAATTGAAAGAAAAAAAATTAATTTAATTGGTTTTTTATAAAATAAATTAATTTTTTTAAAGTAAAACAAAGAGTATAAATGAAATAAACTTCATTTCTTATTCTAATCGTTTTTATAATAAAAATCAATTTGCACTTGCACACACACACACACACACACACACACACACACACACACACACCACACACACAACAACACACACACACACACACACACACACACGACACGCACGCAAATCGCATATATATATATATATATATATATATATATTATATATATTATAATATATATATATATATATATATATAT
>JABUQX010006334.1:55000-70000 GCA_015478945.1 Trachelipus rathkii | reverse complement strand
AAAACATAGTATTATAAGCCTCACTTATGTTTCTAAGCACTCCCACCTTATACTAAAGAGCATATAAAAAAAGAACAATTATCAAAATCCCCGCCCCGCGGTGGTTGAGTGTTTACACAAGGATAGGGAAACATTTCCGTGCAAGTGTATGCAGAGTTTACTTGATATAAGAGCGCCATTTTGAAGGGGTGATGTAAACATTGTTGAATATAGAAATAGTTGTAGAGTTTTATAAGCCTCTCAATCGACTCATGAGATGTCTTAAAAGCATAGTAGAGAGAGAGAGATAAAATGTTTCTCGAGAAGACCCCTGCCACACAGCCGTAAAACATGAGTTAAAGCAACAAAACATGAGTTAAAGCAGTAAAAGCAGTAAAAACAAAAGCATACTAATCCCCCCTAGTGTAAAAAGGAGCGACAGCCTATTACAATGACATACATCGATTTTCTACTCGACTTGACTCAGGATGTAATGTTAATACAACTACTCCAGTCTTAAACGACAAAATAAGAGTGATATTGAAAATGTGATAGACGATATATAAAAAAAGCAGAGTGGGTGAAAAATTCAATCGAGATGGATATAGTCACGTGTATGTAATATATAAGAACTCTCTCCGAGTTAAAGAGCTAGCTCAAGCACAAGTAATGAGAACTCTAAATAGCAGCGAGTCTAACTACTGCCCCTCTTTGAGTGATGTTGGTATAGGCAGCTTCAAGTAATGATTGAGTTAACTGATCTACTCTACTTATTGAATGTGATAGTATGTAATTTGGTGTTAAGATGTTTATGGTTTAAATAAACTTGCATAAGAATATATAAGGATACAAGAGATTGATGATCATGTTTGAATAAAGAATAGAGAAAAATGAAGATGACTTATGTATATGCTGCAGGAACACTCATGTTTTTCTGGCATGGCTCTCGTTCTAAACAACAGTTACATATTATATTTTATAAAATGTTTAATATAATAATCTAAAAAAAATTATAAACTATACAATAAACCAAGTTATTTATATAGGTGAGAAATACAATTACATTGTTATATATATTTTATATACTCGAGTGTTAAAAGCTCAATATAGCGATCACTCACTATCAATGACGTTTATCTCAGTTTTAGATTAGCACCACTATGAGAGAAATATGAAGATATATATCATAATGAATATATATTGTGTGTGAGTTATATAGTATGGGAAAAAAAATGAATGACTTATAGTATATATATTTTCATTCGCCACGGGGAGGGTCGCACCTCGCGTGAGACGACTGCGGTTCGTTGAGGATGGTGTGCTTTATCTGCTGAGAGTGAGTATTTATGTATATCACACCGACCTGGACCATGGCCAATGACTCTGTATGAACTATATGGACATTAAATATATATTAACTTACTGTTCTTTGAATGTTATAGTGTGAGGAGAGTATTGGAGCCATCTTAATAATAAGATGTTCCATCAAAGATGATCAAATAATCAAATATAGATAGTGATATCAAAGTGAAAATAAGATGAACGTCTATTCTAAATAAGATGAGCCATACAAAGTAATGAACCTTATCAGATAGATTGAGGCTTAATTACTATAAGTAGCTGAGACTAATAAATGCTGAAGGCATCATTAGCTGATATATCGGCATTAATGCTGAGGCTAATCCTCATAATGCATGCATAATATAGCTATAGGCTACTTAATATCTAGATATATGGCAATACTATTGTACTATGATACACCTTTTAGAGATGCTGATTAATGGAAGGTCTCCTAGGGTTGCACTGATTTCTGAGCTCGTTCGTATCACAAGAAGCAAACTTCCTGTGAGAAGATCTCCTCCAACTCCTTCATCAAATAGGCTGTAAGAGTGTACAAGTGTATCCGAGAGGATAAAGATGTACGATGAGTTGTAAGCGTGATGACGTGGTGAAAATGAAAAGTGAGTTCATATGAGTGGATGAGAGTTATACGTGCAATTATGAGAGTTGGTTATAAAAATTACTAACTCGTGGTGGGATAGAGAGTTATAGCAGTTGACGTCGTGCAACGCATCACTCTTAGTACTCTACTATACTATTCAAACCTTGAACTGCGTGATGTGCAATATCACACATATACTCCACTATATTTATACATTTACACTTAGGGAGTGAGATAGTACAGATCACAACATTTAGATTTCACAGGCTAGATAGTAATTCTAGGAGTAGACTATGCAGGTGAGGAGATGAGACGTATAGATAAAATAGAATGATGAGCACTCTAGTTATTAGATAGATAGCTATAGATAGTATGAGTAGACACTATATCACTATATTAGAGTAGCACTTCGTATGTTGGACAAAGCGTCAACGTATGGCACGATACTCCTAATAGGATCTGTAGGACAATGTCAAACACTCTTTGCTGTGAGCTCATAATGCACGCTAAGCTCACATATGCAGAAACATAATCACACATCTGAGGCTACTACTATGAAACTTTAGTGTATTGAACAATACACGTGAAATAGCGGTCAATATGGCAAATATTTTCTACAGATATAGATTGAGGTTAATGAGACATGACACACAAAGCGAGTGAATTGAGTTATAGGGTAGATGAGTTATACGATACAGAATTGACGCATTGTGTATATACAGTGCAGCACTAGAAGGTTAATGTGTTTTCGCAGAAAGACATTATAAATGCGATCGTGGTGTTCAAGAATACTCAAGGTCATGTTTATATGACATCAGAAAGAAATGGCATAGAGGTCGTCCATTCTATAGAAGGATAGGAAGAGAGAATTCCAGCGCGCCAGAGCTGCAAATAAAAATATAGAGCACCATTAGGGTACATACTACTGTAATACGTTAGAAAGCATATGTAGGGTCATGAGCTGATGATTCGTATGGCGCGACGCAGCATGTGTAGTGTTTCGTGAGACAGAATAGATATGTGATAAAGCAGAATATACAGATTCTTTATATAGGGTATTAAATGTAAGTGTCATTAAATAATGCACATTATTTTATTTAACCCTTAGCCGTTGAATATAAAATGAGCTAAAATGGAGATAGTGGTTGAGAAATGAGTGTGTGTAGTGTGTGTTTCGCAAGATCACTGTTTTATTCATATAGTGTATGTGTGAGATTTGAGTGCTGTAACACTCGCGATCAGTTTGAGATAGGTGGTGTGCATAGCTTGTGTTGTGATTTATTCCCACGTCCATAACGAATATGCGCGTATCAGGATATGCACACACGAAAGAATAACTTTGCTTGAAGCGAGAGATGCCGCCCACTCTCGTCAGAGTGCTTAAAGTAACAATGAGAGATCTGTTTGAGTTACTGCGCTTCAATAAAGAAATGGCAACATTGAGGTTTTATTTATCCCAGTTAGAAAAATGCGTGAAATCCCAAAGGTACATTTGTCATTAGACGAAACACTCCTCTCAGAGCGAGTGAACACACTGAGAGAATGTAGATCTTGATGGTCAAACAAGTTGTAAGACATCAGACCTAAAAAGGGCTAAGTCCCTAAAGGAAAGACTAAAAATTTCCGTGGGTCTCTACTCTGAAGTCCACAATGAAGAGAGAGACCAATAGAGGTGTGGAAGTATATCGAAGAAACTCTAGGGTGGTACTACCAACTATTGAACACAGTGAGATAGGAGCCACAGAAAGATAATAGAAGAAAAAGGTAAAGAAATCGCAAATAGAGCAGCAGAAAACGAAACACATGTGACAGGATGAAAATGAGGACAATAAGAGATCGAAAGCAATATAACATACACAAATTGAGGCGACACACTCAAGCCCCTCGAGAAAGAGAACAAGGAACAGAACAATATATCTACCCCTGCGATGAGGCGCAATGAAAAAACTTACCTCCAATAGTCTAAAATAGAGTTGAGCAGAACTGTGAGCGCTCATGTATGTGGTGATTGTTCATTAAACGAAAAAACGTCGAAGAATAATGAAAGAATAATTGGAAATGATAAATACTCGGATACAAATCATGATTAGTCTGAGAGTCTACACAAGAGTAATTTTGAGACGGCAAGCCACCTTACACTTATCATGAAGGATTAAGATTTGTATATCCAAAAAATAAGGAATAAAGAGGAGATGACTCGAAAATATAGTATATATGTGGCGTTGCACATATAAATAAATATTTTGCATCGTCTTTCTTCAAAATATATTTTTTTGGGTTCTTCAATAATAATTCTGACTTATGAAGAAAAGCTCTTTTGTTCACAAATTAATTAGGTTATCTTACACATATAAAAAAAATAGTTCTCAAAAATATCTTAACGGTTCTCAATATAAGATATTAAAAGACATTATATATTATAGTGTAATTGCATATCACTCACACATCAAATATATATCCAATAGTGGCCATAAAAAATATAGACACATGAGTAAGACTGAAAAGAGAGTGGAATGAATTGTTATCACACTGAATTAATAAAAAATAATAATATATAAATATTACATCAAAAAATGGGAGATAAAAGGATCCAACACACACAAATAAATAAAAAGTGTATCTCAAAGTGTACATTAATAATATAGAGTGAGTATATAATAAAAAATTGATTGAATAATAATAGAGTGAGACTTCAAATAAATAAAAAAATGAGATTCAAATGAATTTAACCATCAAATAATGAGTAAAGTACAGTGAGTCAAAAATAATAAGATGAGATCTCATAAAATAGGCAAGATAGTATACCAAATAACAATAACAAATTAGTTGGAACTCAAAAATATTACAAGGAATCAAATGAGAGTGAATAGGAGTAATAATATCACGTTGGTCAAAAAATATGACATCAATACAATAATTCAGAGTAATTAACCTCAAAATTATTAGAACTGACACATTACTACTCTACTGTGAGACTCACTAAACTCCACTCACAACAGACTTAGCTCTATATAGATACATGGAAATTATAGATAGAAAGATAGATGGATAGATAGATAATAGATAGATAGAATAGATAGATATATTAGATAGATAGATAGAATAGATAGATAGATAGATAGATAGATAGAATAGATAGATATAGATAGATAGATAGAATGAATAGATAGATAGATAGATAGATAGCGAGAGAGAGAGAGAGACTCCGTTAATATTATAGGTTAGGTTAATTTAGGTTCGGGTACTATTGAGGTATAGAGGATGAGAGGTTATAAGGGTTCAACGATTAGGATCATATATGTTCTGGTCGTAGGCCAGCCAAGACAGAGAGTTTAATGATTTAGCCTCTAAAAGTTAGATGGATATAAGATATGAAACAGATTATAAACCACGAAGTTTGTAATATAAGCGCGTGTATTAGCAATTTTCGACATTTACCTCTCTATCATCCCATTATATTCTAGACAAAAGCCGTTTGTGTGTTGAAAACCAGAGCCCCCCAGATATTAGAGCAGTACTCACAGTACTCTATTATACATACAAGGGCGGATGAGCCCTTGTATAGTATATATGCTGGAGCAACTGAGAAGAGGAAAAAAAGTCTCTCAGTCTAAACAGAACTCCCAGTTTTCTTTTGAGGCCGCCCATATACAAACCGTTGGATTGTGAGGTTACTCCAAGTAGACATTTTTTATTGTTTAATGTTTAAGTGTTAAAAGATATTAGTGAGTTTTATATTTTTATCAAACTGTGAATGAGACGAGTGAGAGAACTAGTCAAAAGAGAATAGGGAAAGTTGGAATATGGTTGAGTCTTTGATGAAGTAGAGATTTGTTGAAGTTATGAGTTTTATATAAAATGAATTATTTCACTAAAGGTTATGAGACAGAACCCCACTCCGGATAATTACTTTTCTACAGTATAATATCATGCGAGATCTAAATATAGAAAATTCTGAAAATGAGATATAAAGACGGGTGAGATAGCTCAATTCTAGAATGTATAAAAAGAAGTGGAAAGGCAGAATTTGATAAAAGAGTTGTAAGATGTGAGAAGTAATAGATCGAGTAATCGCATAGAGTGAATGAGTTAAATGCATTGAGGTGAGAATGAATCATTTAATTGAGAAAAGTAGGAATAAAGTAGGATGAGATATATTATACATATATATATATATTAATTATATAATGAATATAGTATATATATATATATATATATTAATATATTATTAATATATATATATATATATTAATATATATTAAATACATGCCATATGAGTATTACTAAACTAAAGTCTGATAGAAATTCAAATATTCATATAAAATTCTTTACACTTAAAAGCCGTATAATATATATTAATTATATGATATTAATATATATATATATATATATATATATTATATATATATATATATTATTATATATAAATATATATATATATATATATTATATGGTATATAATATAATAATATATATATATATAATATATATATATATAATAATATATATATATATATAATATATATTTTAGAGATAACCTTGTGAGTCGGTTTTTCGGTCAATCAAATAAAGTATTATAAAAATATTATTAGCGGTTCAATACGAACTATTCAAGCAAGAACAATAGGGTGGTTATTAAAATGCTATATAGATATTTTTTGAACTGTATAAAAAGTACATACTAAACTTAATATGCAGATTGATTGTTTCAAGCTATTATAATTGTAATTAGTGAATAAATAAAATAGTAACCGCTATACTATATATTCCACCCATTTTAGTGGATTAACAATTGATGGATATTAATAATAATTATGTAATTTCAAAAATTACTAAGGCCTTTCAAATCAAACTAGATAATGCACAATCAAACCAGGATATAGAGCATATGCAGTAAATGTGACGTTATCAACAAAGTAATGAGAATATTGGAATAGAAAAACCACACTAATCGTGAAGTATATAATTAATTGACTCTTAATACTAGTCCAGAAAAGAACTTATGGAATTCCATAGCATAATAAATAAACATCATGCTGATTACCTAAATGTTTTTGATTTATTAAAAAGGGTATTATTGTTAATAACCTCGATCGTTTTTTCTCAGCTTTAATTTTTTGGATAAAATTGAGCATATGGTATTAGAGTTATCTATTCTATTTATTATTATTTAATACCATAACTTGCATAATAGGTATATATATATATATATATAATATAATATATTATATAGTATTTATTAATTATATATTAATATTATATATATATTATATATAAATAATTGGTATATTATATATAAAAAACAAATAAATTTAATATTAATTTTTATAATATGAATAAGTTTAATTTACTTTAAAATAAGGTATACCCCAAAGTTTTAATATCTCCCTTTTTCCATCGGATAACAATTTTTTTCCTTATAATCATAAAATTACAAATACTTCACAATGTAATTATATATACATTACTAAATCACTAATAGACATTTATTTTTTAATAATATACATTCATATAAAAACTGCGCTCATATGTGAAAGTATTTATTTTATGAGAAAAAAGTAGAAAAATATATAGAAATAAGTTTCTTAATTGCTAATTTTATAATTTTATTTTCCTAAATTTTTTATATTCTGAATAAATTTGTAGATATCTAAAATATATTTTTTTTATGTATAATATTTAGAGAAACAAGATGTGAATATATCATAATGATATAGAAAATTATATGAAAAGGCTTTGATTAATACTACGATAACAAATGAGGCTTCTTGTAGAACACTATTTATAACAAATAGTTATAAGCACGAATTAAAAGTAATAGAATAGAGAAAGCATTAGTGAGATTATATAAGTGTCCTAAATATATCATTAGGAAACTTTTATATATACAGATTTAGATAATATACCATTCCAGTATATATCAATTTACTAATTAGGCATCTGTTATTAGTCACAGTGATCTTCTCAGTGTACCTAGTTATAATTATAAATAAGTTAACATACAAAGAATGTCATATACTTTATTATTAATCAACTTCTTGATAGTGTTTATAATTATTACTTTATGATAAATTGATGATTGATTATAGATTTATAGCTTATATCTATATTTTTTATAATATTATATTTATATATATTTTTGTATTTTAAATTTTATCGTAAAACCCCTTTATGTATATTGTGTTAAATAATTAATTATATTTAATTATCATTATTATCAATATTAAATACATAATTATAATTATTTATTATTTATAATTATTATTATTATTTAATTATTATTTATTATTATTATTATTATTATTATTATTATTATATTATTATATATATATATTATTATTTAATATTATTAATTATTGTTATTTTAATTTGATTATTAGTTATTTGGTATGTAATATAAAAATTATTGTAAAATATAATTTATAAATATTTATTATTGGTAGCATTAGTTATCTGGTGGAGTATACATCTACTTTATTTGATATAAATATAATCTGACACTATCGTATTAAATGCTTATATTATATATGACTTTATTATTATTATATATTATGTAATAAACTTTTTTAATATCGTCAGAGTATTTTTATCGTTTAGTTGATAGTTATTTAATTAAAATAATAATAAGATACTTTGATTTTGTAGGTTGTTAGGTTTGATATACTGATTTTATCCTCGTACGTAATGATGATTACGTTGCTGAAAGTATATGATTGTTTGTATTATCTGAGTTGCCAGAATTGTTATATCATTATAGTGTTAGCTTGCGTATGTTGAGTAGATTATAGGTTTGATTCAGGAGTAGGTAGAGTTCTGTAGTTTTTTGTGGAGGGATGTATATTTTCCACTTTCGCGGGCCGTAAGTTTGTATATATTAGTATTTTGATCTATTTTTTATCAGTCTTGTACTTCTTACTTTGGCTCTATTTAAGGTCTCACTCATTGTGACCTATTTAGACATACTTCATTCTATTCTCATACAATACTCTCGATCAAATAATATTCTATTTTAAAATGTAACGTATTATTATATACTTTGATGAGATGCTGTCGACCAAGAATTAATAATATATATCGTGCTCAACTCTAATATTCAGTCACTTGGTGAATATATATATGATAGTATTCTAATGTTGTGAGAATGTATATCAATGTTTGTCACACACATTATTGATACCACACGATCCTACGTTATGAGTTAATGACTAATAAAAAATACTTAGTTTTATTACTGAGTATTTAAGCTATGATAATATTCGTTGGGTATGTATAGAATTAATTTAGTATAACTCATAATAGTGATTTAATGATAAATATATTTTGTGTTATAAAATTACCATGTAAATGATTATAGATAATTAAAGTATATATTAATATGTTAATGTGGTAGAGATATTAGTCGTTGGAACAAAGTGTGTAGATAGGTTATACTTTGTATGCTTAATGTTTAGTATACTTTACTGTTGTTAAGTGTGTGAGAACTATTTGTTAATGTATTAACAGTTATTATTCTCATAGTGGCTTAAGGATATATATGTGTTTATGGTTTGTCTAGTACATTATTAGTTATATACTTAGTTCAGGTTGAAGTTGTTATTTAATTTAGCTTATGTAATGGTTCTAAAAATCGTTATTAATAGTTAAGTACATAGTATTCGTGAGTTGTTATTCAGGTGTAAAATAGAACTTGGATTTTGATTAATGTTAATGTTTACCCAAATATGAAACGTCGAAATGTATGACATGAAATTACATATATTATATATCTGTATACAATATAATATGTAATCAAAATTATCATTAGTGGTAAATAGTGATAGAGGAAGGACGAGATAAGTAGGGGAGGAGTATGTAGGTATTATATTGATTGACTTGAATGGAGTAGACTGATGTGAGCGGCGTTGTGAAGAGTAGATATGTATTAAAAACGCTAATTTTTCAAGTTATAATATAATAACATAAAATAAGAATAAAAAAGTGGTGGAGGTTAAATAAATATTATATTTTAAAACAAAATAATAAATAAAAATAAATAAAAGTTTTGTGTTATGACTATACAAATTAATTGACTTGAATCAATATAGTATCATATAGTTAATATCAATAATTAATGGGTGTGAGTATTATATATACGGTTAGGTTGAAGGGTATTAAGGTATATAATGAGGTAGGTATATATATTTTGCATATTACTGTAATATTATTATACATGAGTACGTTATTATAGGGGTTAATAAATAATGCGCAATTTTTTTACGTTATATTAATAAACATGGTAAAAAGAATGAAATATTTTAGATATAAAATATATATTTTTTAAACTAAATATAAAATAAAAAATATATATAAAAGTTTTTTTATATATTAATGTATATATATATCAAAGAATATTATTTGAATCAATTAAGTATTAAATATCGAATCACGGCGTGTGAGTGGGTATGAATAGTAGTCGTTTAGTATTTACGTAGTAGGAATTGATTTAATACTTGATATATTATTACTGTAATTAACTGTATTATAGGGTGTGAGTATGTTAAAAATGTAAAATTTTTTATAGTATATATATATATATAATAAAAACATATTATAATATAAAGAATAAAATAATGATTCACATAAGTTATGTTATGTTATACAAAATATTGACTTGAATCATTAGATTAATAGGTCTAAATTATAAATCAATAGTAATTCATAATATATAGTATATCATATATAGGTATATCACTAGTAGGTGGGTGAGTGATGTGAGAGTAGAGTAGGTAGGGAGGGTGTTTTGTAATTTACTGATTTACTGCTTTTAAGGTAATGTGTTAAAAAATAATTGCAAATTTTTAATCATAGTTATAATAACAAAGAGAAATATAAAAGTTATTAAGTGTTTATAGTTATACATTAATAATTATATGACTTGATATAGAACTCAAATGATATAATTATATAAGATCACGTATATATATTATATATATGTTATATATATGTATCTAAATGGTATTATATATAATTATATATATATATTATAGGTAGAGGTGATTTATTGATATATTTCATATCCTAAATTTATACTGATTTTCTGCTTTAGGAGTATGTTGATAAAAGTATAAATTTATTTTACGTTATAAACATAAAAATGAAAATAAAAGTTATGATATTAAATGTATACAAAAATTATGACTATGTATATCAAATATATAAGTAATATCTCAATATAGATCAATATATCATATTATTAAGATCACGTGTGTGAGTAGATAGGTGAAGGTATATATGTAGGTGAGAGTGGTATTGATATTAACTTGTAATATTTTATAGATGGTGCTAAAAACGCAAATTTTTTTTTTTATGATTTTTTTTTTATGAAGCGTTTCTGAAACCATCTTATTCAGAGATCTACAGACCTGATAACATTATATTAAGATAGGCATCACATATACATTATTAATTGAGTTATTACGAATTTGATTACTTTCTCTGAGCAACCTATATTATATATATTATCATATATATATTATATAGCTACCTAGGAGCTAGCTCCTAATATAGGTAGTGACCGTTATGTCTATAATACTCTATGGTCTCCTTCTCTGTTATCCTCATTATCATCTATCAATCTTTCTATACTCTACTTTACTTATCCTTCCTCCATATCTTTCTAATATGTATATTTGCTAAGCTATTACTACGTGTGACTATATATTATCTTCTGGGGTACAACCTACATAATGAGGGGGTCTCCACAGACACCCATTTATATACGAACTTTTATTAACCCTCATAATTCGAGTCAATACGTACTATTATAATATAACTAATTATTTGATTCCCAATAATTGCGGATATACTATAAATACGAATATTTTATTTAATATTACTATAATAGAAACCCGTACTAATCTACTGGAGCTTACCATAGACACCGGGACCGTTGTCATACTCCGTTACTCCCCTGGCTCAGACCCCTTCTCCCGACTCCGATCCTTTCTCCATTCTCTTTGCATTCCGTTTCATTTCTACTGGGACCCTTCCGGGGGTCCCCAGACACCCTTTTACTGTAACTCTATAACCCTTCATTATTTCGAATCTACGAGGTGTAGCGATAATCATATATTAGATAAGATACAATATATGTTATTTAATATTATAATATATACAAATATTTACTAACTCTAAGCACCGCACCGGAGCCATCACGTATAGGTTGACCAACCCGGCATCTGAAATTACCGGATACCGAAAACCTACTTTATCATCATAAATTATCCCCTACCCCTACCTATAACCCATTATTTTAGTGATAAGGCCAGCACCACCCCTTAGGTGTATGAGGTGAGCCGCAGGGTAATAATGTAACCTCGACTACGACGATAGGTTTATATCATCATCACATACCTAAGCTAGCTATATTATATATACTAGTCAGTAGTAACAAATTTTAGTAACGGATACTCTCGCTCATATAAACATATAACTACCGGGACTTATTAAGTATATAGTATACGCAATGAAAAAGTAGAAAGTCAATTTCACCGGGTTCGTATTAACAAGGAGTAGAGTATGTCACTGAAAATCTGTTATTCATAACCTTCACTATATACTTATATAAATATATATTAAAATATATTATTAATATTAATTAATATTAATATATATATTATATATATATATATATATATATATATATATATATATATATTAATATATTAATATGTTGCTTAATTAGAAAAATAATAGAATAATCCTATCATGAAATTAAATATGCGCAACGGAAAGCTTAACAGATTCCAGGCTTATCTACTCTTAGCCCATAAATAAATGTTATTTGATATAAACAATTATGTATAATAATAATTTTAGGTTGATATACTAATAGTGAGTTACTGAAGATGTGAGAGATGCTCAGAGACCGAGGAGATGAAATTATTAGGTGCAGTATAATTAAGAGTTATATATTACTATTTTCAAACTTTATCGCACTAATTAAGCCAATTTGATCGTGATATAAATAAATTATGATGAATTTGTGAGTAAAAATAACCTGAGTTGTGTATATTTATGTGTATGTCTTTGATGTGAGAGTATGTAAGAATATGTCTTATACCTTATAGAATATGTCTTATACCTTAACCTTAAGAATTATCAGCCTTAACAGCGTAGAGAGCTTGTGATTATATTATAAAAATAAAAAGTTTAGACGAACGTTCGTTAACCTTGAATTGTATTATTATTTTATACATAACATTTTATAACAAACTAGAGGAATATCGTAGAGTTTGAACAATGATTCACATAGAGTTTATGATTTAAAGGAGGCAGTACTCCACAACTTAACGCGAAAATTCAGATACACACATATAATTTCGAGACCCTGAATATAAATTGAAATTACCAAATCGAACATATTTTTTCAATTAGCCGAAAAAAAATGCCAATAAGTTAAAATCAAAGACACAACGTTTATATAAAATTAGAACGTCTCAAGAAGACATACGAAAATGTGAGTTTCTGAAATTTATATTAATAATATATATATTTTGATATATTGTTGAGAATATGAAACAAAAACCACACTCCCCCAAAAAACCCTAAATAAATAATTAAATAATACAGGCAAAATTAATTTAATTTACCAAATTTTAAATATATGTATATATATCCATTTGTGTAATTTATTGGACTCCTACACAGTCACATAAGAATGAGCTACATTTCGATGATAACTTTTTATATATAAGATTATGTAGAGTTGTGGAATGGGTATTTTATAATATGTGACTGATTGTAATAACTGTGTAACTTGTATTTCTTAATTTTATTTAAAATTGTTTACTAGGCAATAAATATTTTTACAAGAGTGAGTGTTACTTATGATAATTATTCTAGAATTTTTTATTTTAGACACCTTGTTATATATCAAGAAATGGGTAATAACACCGTGGTATATTTATAATTAGTAATTTTTTCGAACAGATAATAAAAAAATAGAAGAAAAACTTTATAGATTTTTATTATTTTGTATGATAATTATAGTACTAGGATAATAAGATGAATTAAATCTTTCCTTATGATATCTTATAGTATTTTACTTCTTGGTAATAATATTAAATAAGAGTTATTCTCGATATTGATGAACTCTAAAGACCATAAAATAGAAAAGTAGATAGTACTCAAAATAAATATTAATTGAACCTTCATTGTCTGTGACTTGATTGGCGATATTAAGATAAAGAGAGAGAAAATTTATAAGACAATAAAAGAAAATTCTTCATTTTTTGGGGTAACTTTAAAACGATGCACGTAATTATCTTGTTCTAATTTTATTGCTCCTTTATGAGCATCGCATCATTTTAGTATCGTATTATAAATCCCCTTTAGGATTTCGTTACAATACTGGATTAGCTCCATACAAAATTTTATGGGGATTTGTTTATCTCTAATGTTGATGCACACGCGTATACATATACGCTATTTTAATCTTTAAGTTTTTTATTCTCTCTTTTCTTCCATTTCTCTTTATCTTTTGTCATATGTTTCTCTTTTTTTTTTTCTTTTCTTTACATCTCTCTTCTTTAGTATTTTCTTATATACCTCTCTCTCTCGTCTCTCTCGTCTCTCGTCTCTCTCTGCGTCTCTCTCCCTCTCCTCTCTCTCTCTCTCTCTCTCTCTCTCTCTCTCTCTCTCTCTCTCTCTCTCTATTTATCTTTTTCCTATTTTTCTTTCTTTCCTTACATCTCCCTTTCTTTTTTCTTGTCTTTCTGGCTGGCTGCCTATATATATATATATATATATATATATATATAATTATATATATATATATATATATTATATATATATATATATATATATATATATATATATTTCTATATATAATATATATTATATATATATATATATATATATATATATATATATATAATATATATATATTTTTCTTTTTCAGTTTCTCTAGATAAAAACGTATACATATATATAATATATATATATATATATATATTTTATATATAATATATAGTAGTATATATATATATATATATATTAATATATATAGTATATATATATTATATATATATATATATATA
>JABUQX010006334.1:25000-35000 GCA_015478945.1 Trachelipus rathkii | reverse complement strand
TCTGAATATTATATTTCCTTTAATAATAGTATTTACTAATTACTATACTATTTATTATATTAATAACATTTTATGCCTCACGATACAATATATTTCACCAAATAATAATAATAATA
Organism: Trachelipus rathkii; assembly: GCA_015478945.1. NCBI lineage: Eukaryota > Metazoa > Arthropoda > Malacostraca > Isopoda > Trachelipodidae > Trachelipus > Trachelipus rathkii. Next base: position 34,884 of record JABUQX010006334.1, on the reverse strand, counting down.
ATAATAATAATAATAATAATAATAATAATAATAATAATAATAATAATAATAATAATATAATAAAAATAAAATTAATAATTATAATAATAATAATAATAATAATAATAATAATAATAATAATAATAATAATAATAATAATAATAATAATAATAATAATAATAATAATAATAATAATAATGCCGAAATATTATATAAATAATATTAAATAAAGTGAAAAGAAATGATTTTCAAAAAATAAATTTAAAAAAATACCACTATGGTTAAGATAATGAGCTTCACACCATATATGTATTCCAATTTATTCGAAAATATGATTTGTTTCAGTTCTACTATAACTGAGAAAGTGGAATGTGATCTTCTTAAAATTTGAATTTCACCTGTATTCTTGAGAGATTATTTTAAACTAAAATTAAGCATGGTGCTTAGCACGTGTTAGTTATATATGAATATAAAGGATGAATTCTAAAGGAATACCCAGTAAGAACTTAAAAATTTAAGATTTTTTCAAAGGAAAAGAATAGGCTCATTCTGAAATCAGTTCTACACTTTTTATATCTTAGAATGACCCTAGACACGAACTGTATAGAAACAAAGAGAGAAACAATAATTAACAATGTATAAACGAAGAACTATCTTAATTGAGAGAAATTAGGAACTAGATACATAGGGGTGATAGAGGAAATTTTTTATTAAATAAATCTTAGCTATTAGCCTTCACAATACCTTTCTTATCTAGCAACTTAATGAAAAACGTACCTTCTTTAAAGAGTTAAACTGATAACAGATATCCGAGTCTCTAGCATGAATACGAAGAGCTTTTGTAAAGATATAAGTAAGCCGTTCAGGAAAATATGAAACTTAAAACTAATCTAAGCATTTCTGTACCATTTAGTACTTATAATTAGTTGTAAACTCAGTTCAGAAAATTGGATAGCGAAATGATAAATATTAAAGACTAATGTGAAACTCTAAAGAGAAATTTGTAGTTATTAGCCATTGATTGCAGCGAGGATCGTATAAATGCAACGATAGATTCTAGTGGAGACTTCATGGAACTCTTGAGAGTAATAAAAGATGAACTTATACAATGGAAGGACAAAAAAAATTAGCTGAAAATTGCTATTGAATAATTAAATTAATCCAGGCAAAGTCCAGTCACGTCGAGTGATAGCGATATTGGCATACTTTTGAACGAAGCAAAGGGAATGCAAGATCTTGCTCAGGAACTTAGAAATGGAGTCTTAAAGCAGCTTGAGTGGCTGTCTGAGATTTCAGAAGCCTAACCTTTGATTGAAAAGTTTCGCAAACAAATCCAAGAAGGAGATCTAAATGATACGGATACACAATCCCTTTGTTTACGAACTTCTAATGCAATTGTTCAGTTTTTAATTTTCCAGTATAAGGAATTCACCTAAAAAAACAATGTGTGATTGTACAGTAGTTAAACGATAACTTTCCTCAGAGCTATAGAAATCTGGATCATGCAAATCCTTTTGTTTAAGAGCTTCTATTCCAACTTTTTAATTTTCCAGTATAAGGAATAATTTAAAATTTAAAAAAAATATGTTATTGAATTACAAATAAATACTCTTTCAGGCTACAGATATCTAAATCAAATAGGATACCCAGAAAAACCATTGTTTAAGAATTTCTAATGTTGTTGTTGTCCACTTTTTAATTTACCAATAGGTAAAAGTTACTTAACAGCCACACGGAACGGGAGGTCGGATCAAAATTTTTTTTTTTCCCAATAGTTGTTTTCGGGGCGAAATGAATTATTTCCCTAGGGGTGGCCTAACTTAACCTAACCTAACCTAACCTAACCTCATTTCACCCCTAGAACATCTGAAAAAAATTCATTTCGCCCCTAAAACATCTATTTATGTATCATAAAGGCTACCTGTGATTTTTTTTTATCCGACCTCCCGTTCCATGTGACCGTTAAGTAACTTTCTCCTTACCAATAAAAGGAATGCTTTTCAAAAAAAAAAAAATAAATAAAATGTTACTGAATTACAATAAAAACTCTCCCAGGCTGCAGAGATAGTTATTAATTGTGACAAAATCATTAGAAAATGTAAAAATCTATCAGAATTTAAATATTTTTCAAACAAAAACAAAAAAGATTGAATAATATCTTTCCCAGATCATTAATATATATATATATATATATATATATTATATATATATATATATATATAATATTATATTATATATAATATATATATATATAAAATATTATATATATATATATAATATATATATATATATATATATATATATATATGCAATTTTCAATGGCTACTTTATTATTTAATATTATTTTTAGATATTCTCATTTTGTAAAAATATATGGTAAAAGTTGCGTTTAAAGGATTCTAAAAAAATTGATACTTTTTTAAAATCAATCAATGTTTTGATATTGCTATGAAGCAACGCTGCCACATGTTGCTGATAAAAAATTGCCAAAAGTAAGATATTTTTATAAGCAATGTTATTAGGTGTTTTCATGTATTATATTTTTACGTTTGAAAAATCAGTAAGGTTATGATAAGTTTTGTTAAGTAGACACAGATTTACTGTGTATACTTAGCAAAACTTTTTATAACCTAAACTTAATGGGTCCTAAACCTAATTTAAACATAAAAAAAAAATTCTGCAGATCGATTAAATTTATATATGATAAAGGTTTGGCACGCTTTTATTAGTACTCTAACATTAGGACGAAAGATATATATATATATATATATATATATAATATATATATATATATATATATATATATATATATTATCGAAAAAAATATATCTATATAGAAATATTTTATACTATATATATATAAATATATTATTATATATATATATAAGTATATATATATATATATAATTATATATATATATTATATATATATAATATATAAATATATAAAATATATATATATATATATATATATATATATATATATATATATATATATATATATATATATATATATATATATATATATATATATATATATATATATATATATAATATATATATATATATATTATATATATATATATATAAAACAATTATCGTAAAAAATATCGATATTTCGTCAGAATCCGCTATACTCAACTATTACCAAATATATTAAAGCAAGGAATTGTAATATAATGACATGGTGACTCTTAAGGCTTACTTAATATGTATAAGATTTTTATTTTTTAATCAACAAAGTGATGTATTCAATCAAGGTTGGGGATGTTTTTGATTTTTTGAGGAAAACAATTTTTTATTTTTCGGAATTTTTTTTTGATTTTTTTCAGATTCGTGACGTCACGCGAAATATAATTTGTAAACAAACTTTTTTTTAAGTTCTATATAGTATTATATTTTAAGTGATTTATTGAATTTTATTCATTCTATATACAGTAAATCAAAATGGAAAATCAGGAAGGATAAGTAACTGTGAAATAAAAAAAAATTGGTGTTCATACTAAATTTTACTTTGGTTAGCCGATAGTTATTGAAAATTGAAAAAAAATATATTAAAAAATTAGTTTTATTTTAATTTTTTTTATTTCTATTGAAGTTAAATCACTTTAATATACAAAAAAATTAAAAAATATATATAAAAAAGCAAAAAACCAAAAATTCAAAAAAATCATGATTTTTTGATACAAAAAATCAACTGAAAAAATCAGTTGATTTACATCAATTGATTTTTTCCGTGCCATCCCTGGTATTCATATTTTCTTTGAAGGACAATCATGATTAAGTGTAAAAAAATTTCCACCTCAGAATTCAGTTCTATAATAGTTTTCAAGGCAAGTTTATTATTATTGATTTAAAATTCGCACATCGGAATTAAGTTCTAAAACAGAGTTCTCATCAATGTTTATTGTCAGGAGAGGGAAGTTTTGTGCGTTCCTCTTTAATTCTATAAAAAGTAATGATCTTTGTAATAGAATATGCTAGGAAAAACGATCAGAAAAATGTACATAAAATATAACCAAAAAAATATTCTGTGATATTTTGTAATTAAAATTTTTGAAATGGGAGTATTATATATATATATATATATATATATATATAATATATATATATATAATTATATATATATATATATAATTATATATTATTTTATATATATAATATATATATATATATATATATATATATATATATATATATATATATATATATATATATATATATTAGTTACATACACGTTTTGGACATTAAATTTGGAGGCTAATTGCTCCGGTGCTGCGGTGCTCCTTATGGCTCTTAATTTTATTTTAGCTCCTTATTTAGCACCTTTTAGCTCCTCATTTTGCTCCTCATTATTTTGGAATACTTAGTAATTTGCTGTTATTTCGATGGTACACATGTACGGCACGTACACGTGTAGTTACTTACGTATATGGTCGTAGGTGACCTGTTTAGGTACCTTTTGTTGTTGTTGTTGTTGGTTTCGCTATGTTGGTGACTGCGTGCGCGCGGGAACAGAGCACACATGCCGATGCAACAACCTAAATTAACTGCATTTATTCTACGAAATGTATGAATGAAGTCTTCACCATCTCTCTCTCTCTCTCCATTTGAATATATTTATTTATTTAAATTTTAATAATTTAATATTATTTAATTTAGTTTACTGTCAAATAATATTTACGTTTTCGTTCAAGAAAATTTTAGAATAATGCAAAATTAGTCAATACGAATGAATTTTGTATAAGCCGACCTCGATCCAGGTCCTCAATGATATTGGTCAAGAACGCACACTTTAGAGCTAAGAAAGCTCAGATACCAAAAGGAGATTTTCTTGGAAATTTATACAGAGAGAATTCTTATCACTACAGTAATTTTTCCCAGCTCATATTGAACCTTTCGTGAGTTTCTATGTAAACCACACAGATACACTAGCTTAATTTATTCCGAGGTGATTTCGAGAATATATATATATATATATATATATATATATATATATATATATATATAATATATATAAAAATATGTTATATTATAATATATATATATATATATATATATATATATATATATATATATATATATATATATATATATATATATATATATATATATATATAATATATATATATATATATATAGTATATATATATATTATATATTTATATATATATATATATATATATATATCGAAATCACTTTGAAAAAGCCGTTAAAATATCATACGTATAACATTATATGATATATATATAGCGAATCAAGCAACCTTACACAGCGTTATATCATATATTATATATTATATTATGTTATATATTATATATTATATATAATATTATATATATATATATATATATATATATATATATATATATATATATATATATATATATTAAGTGATGGACCGGATGTCAAAATTTGACTGTTTGCGATGGCAAAGTGCGGATGCGGATGCGGATCTTAAAGAGGATGAGGATACGGTCTGTGATGCGGAGCTTAAAGATAGATGAGGATGCGGCATGCGGATGATTTACTCTTTGAAGTTTAATAAAAAATATTATATATATATATATATATATATATATATATATATATATATATATATATATATATATTTTATATTTATAATATAATATATATATATATACTAGATATATATATATATTATATATAATATATATTATTTATATATATATATATATATATATATATAATATAATATTATAATATATATATATATATAATATATATATATATATATATATATATATATATAATATATATATATTAATATATATATATATATATATATATATATATATATCTTTTTTTTCTTTTTTTCATCTACCTTTTTTTCCCAAGACTTGGAGTAAGGTGCGTAACATGCATCGGAAAAGAAAAGCAGTAGAAGAATATGACAAAAGTCAAAAAGAAAGCCCAGTCTTACCGGCCCCCTCTGTTACCATTAATTTAAGAAACTGTCGCCCAGTCAGAAATTATCCACCCTTTAGAGCTTTCATCGACCGTGACGGCCCTCACTATGGTAAAATCGTCAATGTAAGGGTTCATCCCTTGAACAGGTGGGCCACAAACCATACCCCCTCACAAACCCCCACCATTCAATTAAGCACCTTTATTCTCGTCTCTGCCAAACTAACATTTCTCTCCTTCAGACATTTTCGATTTACTGACTCAATCCCACTTTTCCTCGGTATCTCCCAGACGGTCGGTTCCCAACACACTCGCCACTATACATCCGTTTAACAAACCGACTATCTTCCATCCTTTCCACATGACCAAACCATCTCAACATACTTTCATTTATTCTCTCATTTACCCCTTTCTTCACACCACACAACTCTCTATTACGTTCATTCTCATTTTATTCAATTCTTCTCACACCTTAGCACGCCCTAGATTGTCCATCTGAACACATCGAACTTTAGATCTATACTTCTATATTCCAAGACCTCACTACTTACTATACAATAACACAGTAACAACATACCCCTCATGTAAGACCCTAGCGCCACTTCAAGACTTAGCCCTTTACAATCACCAAGCGATTATTGCACCAGCCACTTAGTGTCATTCACAACTTCCCTACTACACTCTGCATCATCCGTTCCCTCTCATCCAACATATACCCTAAATATTTTAAAACTCAGACACTTGTCCAGCGGCTCACCATCTAACATACCTCACACTGAGGACTGTCCTCATTCACAACCATAACCTTACTTTTATCTACGTTTACTTTCAAACCCCTCCTTTTACGCACCCTACCAAATCTTCTCTACCAATCCTCTCAACTCTCTTCAGATCACCCACAGAACCATATCGTCCACACTATGAATAGGTAGGGCACCTCCACTCACCTCCATTCCATTCATCATTCTAACACCATTCCTGCCACCCCCACCTCTAATTCTTTCAACACCCCATCCATAAACCAAATTGAAAACCAAGGAGATAACATAACGCTGTCTCACTCCGCATTAATACTAAAACACTCACCTTTGAGCCACCCATTTATTCTTACACACGCCTCACAATCGTCATACATACTTTTGATTCCATTCAGACGCCTTACCACCAACACCTTATATCACTAACACCTGCCATAGAGCTTCCCGATTAACCCTATCATACGCCTGTGGTGCAAATCCATTATAAAACCTAAATAAAATTTATTCTTCTTCTCCCCATTTTCTCATCATTTGTTTCAATGTAGATTTGATCCACACATCCTCTACCACTCCTAATCACACTTCGTTCTTCACCAATCAGTCCTTCACGCACTCGACGCACTCTTCGAACCCAAAATTACCAGCATCATATCTTCCTACCAGCCAATCAATAACTTAATTCCTTATTATTCTAACAGGTTCCGCACAAGTTGACTGAATCTCTTCAAAAAGAGACATATTACTGTCCCTCCTCCAATCCCTTGGAACTATACCTCCATAAAACGCTTTATTACACAACTTCCAAATTCCAATCAATTACCATCTGATCATCCTTTATTGATCATTTAACCAGTAATTTCATCTATACCTGCAGATTACCATCTTCAAACTTTCTTCACTAAACCCATTACCTCCATCCTTGGCTAATAACTCATCCCCAAAATAACCTATTCCTTCTCTTCCACCATCAAACCTACACACATTCACAATCGACCTCTTCATTACTGCCAATATTATACCAGATTTCGAAGTGTTCTTTCCACACTCCCCCACATCCAATTCATCAGTTACTAAAGCACCATTCCCTATTCATTTATTCTAAGCAGGTTCCCCTTATTCTCAATGCTTAACCTTTCTCTCTTTTTTCCAGAAGAGCTTCCTATTCCCTTGTAAGCCCCATTCATCCTCTTTCCGAACTGTTCATTTTACCTTCTTGTTTTCTTCCTACGTATGCACCTCTTAGTATTTCTTTTTTCCTCCTTATATAATTCCAAGCATCTTCTTTTGAAACTTCATCATTTGCTTTTATTACATTCAAATATATATATATATATAATATATATATATATATATATATATAATAATATATAATATATATATAATATAATATATATATATATTATAATATAAATATATTAATATATATATATATAATTATATATATATATATTTTATATTATATATTATATATAATAATATATAATATATATATATATATTTATATATATATGTAATATATATATAATATTATAAATATATCATATATTATATATATATATAAATATAATATTATATATATATTATATAATAATATATATATATATATATATATATATATATAATATATATATATAGTATATAATATACAGAATCGAAATTCAAAATTAAATTTATCCCATAAACCCATGATAAAGATGCCAAATAATATTTATTTTTATATGCATTTAATCAAATGTAGAAAACATCCTCAACATCCTATTTTTTCAAAAGAGGATGTTGGATGGCGGATGTGATGCGGATGTCGCGTTAAGTGAGATGCGGATGCGGATTCAATTTAGGTGCGGATGTTCCGCAAAAGCGGATGCGGATGCGGATGCGGATGTCATTTCCTGCACCCCTCAATATATATATATATATATAAATATATATATAATATAATATATATATATATATAATATATATATATTATATAGTATATATTATATTATTTATATATAATAATTATAATATATATATATATATATATATATATATATTATATATATAATATATTATATATATATATAATTAATATATTATATATATATATATATAATATAATATATATATATATATATATATATATATATTATACCCCGGAAGGGGGTATGATATACAAACCTATGCATGGCAAAGCGATGAGAACCAATATCGTTGAGTCTGTGTGCCCCCTGGCCCCACCTCCGACACCAAGCACGTGTATGTGCATTTGTTGTGCATTAACATTTGTCACATACATTATCTTTCAACCCTTATCCTTTCCCCTCATTTTTCATATAAATTTTCTGCCTTTTCAATCCACCTTCTTTATCACAGTTTCTACCTTTTTTTCTATATATTTTTTTATTCTCACCCATCAACTCTCTCTATATATTGATGACCTGGCACTATATATTGCCTGTGACAGGTGGCAATTTCTCGAAAGGCAACTTCAACTAGTAATTTAGAATATTTCATAATGTGGTAACTGCTATGGCATACATTTCTCACCCACCAAAACGTCATCAGTACTATTTAGGAAAAAAGGGAATCGAGGAACTTACAACCTTCCTCCCGCGAACCTATCCTTATATGGTTCACCCATTGCTGTAACTTCACAAGTCAAATTTCTAGGACTCATTCTAGATGACCACCTAACAAACGCACCTCGCATTAAAATCTAGAAATTGACTTGTAATCGCGTGCTTCACCTATTACGTCATCTCGCCTCAAAATCTTTGGGTGCTGATCGCAAGTCCCTTTTACGTCTCCACACTGCCCTAATCAGATCGAAGCTGTTCTATGGCTGCGTAGTATATGGTCAGACCTCCTCAACTTCACTACACCTGTTAGATCCCATCCTAAATAAGGCGATCCGTATCTCCATTGGAGCCTTTCAAACGTCCCCTGGGTGAGCCTTGAAGTTGAATTCTATGTGATGACACTCTCTCTTGAAGGGAATACATCATGTGCACAATTTATTTTCGCTTTCAAACCCCAATACCATCTGCCCTAACACCGATTCTGCGGGAGATACCTCAGAAACCTCCTTACTGCCCATTTGCAAACACAGTTTATAACATTCTTATCTTCCTCAACATCCTTTTGCAAAAGGTGCTGCCTTTCTCTTATGATGAATGGTATACACCTTGGCTATTCCCTGCGCCTGGTCCTGACCCCACTGCCTTGTTAAAGGCATCA
>JABUQX010006334.1:7500-17500 GCA_015478945.1 Trachelipus rathkii | reverse complement strand
CTAAAAATTTTATTAAAATTTTCTTCATTATTAAAAGATTTTTAAAAATTTTAATGCTTCTTTCGCAAGATTATAGCTTTTTATTTAAAAATTTGTGTTTTATGGACCCTAAAGCAGTAAAGCAGTAGCACAAATCAAAAACCCATCTATCGCCACTCATCCCAGCACTCAATGATCTATTGATTTACTTCTTCATGTCATATATGTAACAGTATTTACTGTATAACAAATTCAAATGTTGTTTAGACATAACATTTAATATAGTAATATCTAACAAAACAATGAAATTCACATAACCTGATCTATCTAATCTACCGACTCTTTTTCGGACTTCGACTCCTTCCTTTCTCTGTTTTGCTCTCTGTACTTTTCTTACGTCATGAGAAAGGGGGGTACCAAGTTTCAGGGGGAAACGAGGTCTCTAAGACATCCGATGCTATGAAAAATTTTGAGGGAAGCTGCAGACCCCTATGGACGAGTCAGGAATACGTAACCTAGTCGTTGACGAGGTTACGTCATCAAAAGAAGGGGTTCCAAGTTATAAAAGGATCGAGCTCTCTAAGACCCTTAAATGGAAGGGATAAATTTATTATTAGACTCTAACCAAATGGTGCATCAACTACTATATATTATATATATATATATATATATATATATATATATATATTATATATATATATATTATTATATATATATATATAATATATAATATATATTTATATATTATTATTATAGAGAGGAAAGGCCAATTTGTGTGCAGGAGTGTTGCGAGTTTATCTCTTCTTCTTCTTCTCCACTGGTAGATCTAGTTAGTGTGGTAGATGGCTTGTAGTTATTTCTTCTGCTTGTTCCTCTTACCGCACAGGTAGTAGTTTATGGTTGTTCTTCTTGATCGCTCCTCGTATTAGGCTCGTTAATTACGTTGAGAGCCTAAGTATCTACATGTTCTCGGGATTCCCACCTTTCACTGTTTGAAGCCGCCTTCTTCACCAACAGTGAATCTATATGGTGACGCTTTTATTGTACTTTCAAGCCTCAATGATCCAGCTAATAACTCGTTAGAACTTTGGTATAATTTATCTTTATAGTGCGGAGAGAAAAAAGAACTTGGCTTTGGTATATTTTTTAAAAATTTGTTCTCCGTCCTATATAAAACAAGAAACAGAACTCATAAAACATACCTTCCAAAAACTTAAATATCCTTCTCACATAATTCATACAGCCTACAAAAAAGCAAAAGCAAATATTAACAAACAAACCAGACCAAACCCTTTACAAAAAAGACACATCCCTATACCTAACATTAACACGCACAACATTAATAACATTATCCCAAACACATACAATTAATACCGTCCAATAATATCTTAATAAAAAAGTCCTCAAACCTCCAAAATCAAAATTAATAAACCACCCTTGCTATACAAATTCCCCTGCAATACCTGCAATAAAAATTACTACGGAGAAACAATAGACTTCAATAGGCGAAAATATCAACATAAATACGACCTCCTCACACACCAAGAAAATTCAGCACTAACACAACACAGAACAGCACACAACCACCAAATAAACATCAATAATATGTCAATTATCAGAAATATACAAGATACAAATAAAAGAAAAATCACCGAAGCTTTCTGCATTTACAACCTCCCAAACTTTAATAGATGCCCTGGAGATTGCAAAATAGATCCTATACAGAACCTAATAATGCAAAAATCATCTTTCTACAAAAGTTTATTAACAGACCAACCAACGAATCAGGGAGGATAGTCCAAAAAAATCAATAATCACGAAGCAGTTCCATCTGAGCATTTGAAATAGGTCTAAATAAAGACGAAAGCTATTGCCGGGACTCGCTTTTTAAGTTTTAATGTTTGTAAATAAAGTTTTAATGTGATGCGTAAAGAATGAAAAATTTAAATATATGGAATTTTATAATTCCATCTGCAACTAAGGGTCTTTCAAATATATAAATATACGAAGCGAAAAATAGCTTGTATTCCGAAAAAAATAAAAATAAAATAAATATATATATATATATATATATATATATATATATATATATATATATATATATATATATATATATATTATATATATATATATATATATATATATATATATATATATATAATATATATATATATATATATATATATATATATATATATATATATAGTTTGTACGTTTGTATGTATTTAACTAACAAATTCAAAAGTTCCGCTTCAGATTTCATTGACAATCAGCAATCAAAATCTTCTGAAGTTCATGAAAAGATTTTTATTATTTTTTTTATTTATTTTTTTCGTTTTACTAAAGGTTCTGAAATTTAAAATTTGATTTTTTTTCTTTTTTGTTTAATTTTTTCTCAAAGTCAATGAGGTGTATTTCGATATTTGCTTTAATTGGATGAAAATAATAATAATAATAATATTAATAATAATAATAATAATAATAATAATAATATATAATAAAATAATAAATAATAATAATAATAATAATAATAATAATAATAATAATAATAATAATAATAATAATAATAATGATAATGATAATGATAATAATAATAATAATAATAATAATAATAATAATAATAATAATAATAATAATAATAATAATAATAATAATAATAATAATAATAATAATAATAATAATTATTCATAATAAACTATTCCCTATTGAACTCTTCTCATAATAAAGGCATTACCCGTGAGGTACGAGACTTCCAATAAAAAAAAAGAAAAAAAAAAAACGGTAGGGCGATTGAGTGGCGAGGCAAGTGCCAGGGTACGATACCTTACTCGGGTTCTTGGTTGCAAATACCTATAGTAGCTCTTCTCCTAGAAGTTCATGAGGTACGATCATTAATTTTTTAAAAAAGTATATAGCAATGGACGCTTTACTTCCTTTCTTATAGAGACATCAATTACGTAGGAGAGCTTCATAAAATCTAAGATCATCTAAGACTTTGTTGTAATGGTAGAGAGAGAGAGAGAGAGAGAGAGAGAGAGAGAGAGAGAGGAGAGAGAGAGAGAGAGAGAGAGAGAGAGAGAGAGAGAGATGAGAGAGAGAAGAAGAGAAGGAGAGATAAGAGAGAGAACGAGAGAGAGAGAGAGGAGAGAAGAGAGAGAGAGAGCGCTTTTTGAATTTTTATGGGCTTCAAATCATTTCGACAGCCCTTGTTCTTTACATTATTTAAATTCGTTCCACCTCAGGTTTAGTATTGAAAATAAATTAATAGGTTCTGAGTTTAGGTGACACATATAAGTTAATCCATTGGTGCCCAACCTTTAGTCTATCTGGAGCAAATTAAGAATTTAAAATTTTAGGCGAGCCACACATAGGACAACAACTACTAATAATCATTGGTATATATATATATATATATAATATTATATATATTATTATATATATATATATATATAGGATATATATATAATATATATATATATATATAATAAGAAATCATTCTTTATATATATATATATATATGACATTTATCAGAAGTTAACTAAGTTAATATTAGGTTAGGTTAATTTAGGTTGTATTTGGTTAGGTTAGGTTAGGTTAGTTAGGTTAGGTTAGGTCTTAGGTATAGGTTAGGTTAGGTTAGTTAGGTTATGTTACCAAAAATTAAAAATTTAATGTATTCATCCTAAAATTATTAAAATAACGATACATTAATTATTGATTTTCGCTCCTGCAGTCAATTGCTTATAAATAGCCATATATTATATATATTATATAATATAATATATATATAATATGAATATAACTACATATATATATATTGGTATATATATATATATATATATAACAATTTAATAAACTTGATTGATCTAAATACGCGAGCCACACTAAAACGGCAGGCGAGCAACATGTTGCTCGCGAGCTACCGGTTGGGCATCGCTGACTGTTAACCTATCACAAAACCAGCATTTTGCTGTAATATAAGATATTTCATTTATTTATTTAAAAGTTTGTATCTCACGGGCATTGTCCTATTCAAGAAAAAAAAAACTTTCAAGAAACTTTTGTCCTGGTATCCTCATGTGGGATCAAAATAGCTTTTTCAAACGCCTGAGTCAATCACTCCACTCTTTTATGCCGCAGTTGCGGCTGATCTGGAACACCAAAAATAAGTAAACTTTTGAGTCATGGGAATAAAAATATTTTGGCTCCATTTTTATTCTTTACGTAACTTCAACTTAATTTCATTAGCTATAACCCCACTAAGGGCCACGCAGACCCCGCCTTGAGGTGGAGCCCCCAAATTTCATGGTAAATAAAAATATATACATCAAACGCATTCGTTTATGATGGGTGACCCCAGCACTCTTAATTTCTCATCCACACAATTTTTCCTGCATCTTTCTAACAAATATTCCTCTTGTTATATGTCACGAAATAATACAATACATAGTTTCGAAACTTTCTTATTTATGAATTCACCTCTTATAAAATTTTTAATAATATTTTCTTAGAAATATAATATTTCAGGTCAGGATATACTGAAGGGGAATAATAAATAATAAATAATAAATAATAAATAATAAATAATAAATAATAAATAATAAATAAAAATAATAAAATAATAAATAATAAATAATAAATAATAAATAATAAATAATAAATAATAAATAATAAATAATAAATAATAAATAATAAATAAAATAAACAATAAATAATAAATAATAAATAATAAATAATAAATAATAAATAATAAATAATAATAATAATATAATAATAATAATAATAATAATAATAATAATAATAATAATAATAATAATAATAATAATATAATAATAATAATTAATATAATAATAATTAATAATAATGACAAAAATAAAAATAAAAAATAATAATAATAATAATAATAATAATAATTAATAAAATAAATAATAATAATATAATAAAATAAAAATAATAATAATAATAATAATAATAATAATAATAATAATAATAATAATAATAATAATAATAATAATAATAATAATAATAATAATAATAATAATATAATATAATAGAAGAAGAAGAAGAAGAAGAAGAAGAAGAAGAAGAAGAAGAAGAAGAAGAAGAAGAAGAAGAAGAAGAAGAAGAAGAAGAAGAAGAAGAAGGGGATGTGTGGGGGGAGTTTCTTTTGACTTTCTTTGTTCTTTTATTAACTTTTCTCTTCCCTTTGTACGTTGCGCACCTCACCCCCCCCTCTAATCTAGGGAAAGGAAGAAAATAAAGAAATGAATAAATAATAATTTCAGAGTTTTTAATTTTCATTTCTGATGTAATATTTTTATTCATAGAATAAAATCCTTAAGAAAAAAAAAAAAAAGAGATGATTCTTTCAAATGAGTCTCAGGTTTGATAATATTGGACGTAATATATTGGCGTAATATATTGGGCGTAATATATTGGCTTAATATTAATCGGGAGTAATAATATTGGATAATATTGGGCGATAATATTGATTGGGCGTAGGGTGAGAGAAAAATTTGGTGAATTTTGGAGGTTGGGAGTTATCGAAGAGGTAAGGTTTGTGAAACTTTTTCTAATTTTTCATATTTTATTTTCATTCACAGTAATAGACATCTCTGCACTGTCATATCGTTATATTTAGGTATAGCAAAGATTACCAAAAGAATGCCAAAAGAGTTCCAAAATCTCTTTAGGCATGATTACCTAAATGAATACCAAAACCTCATAGGTAAGATTACCAAAGGAGCACAAAACTTCTTTAGTAAAGATTCCAATAAGAGGGGGAAAGAGATTCAAAACCTTTTCAGGAAAGATTACCAAATGAGTACTAAAACCTCTTTTGGAAATATTAAAATTACCAGAAATGTACAAAAGAGTACCAAAATCTTTTAATGTAGTATTATCAAAATCAGTACCATACTTCTGGTCTTGTCTGTGTTCTTTGTTATAAAGAAAACATTAGTTACGTAACTCGATAATATCATTTGAAAATATATACACCATAAAATGTCTTATGCGTTTTAACTCGTTTATTTTGTCAGTAACTAGCGTGTTATTAATGCATAAAATAACATACTATCGGTCTGCAAGGTAAAGGTTCAGGGATCAGTCCATATAAGACGTTTTAACGCATTTATTTTATCAGCCACCAACTTATTAACACATAAAATAACACATAACATTTAAGTGTTACTTCGGTTTTAAGCCCATAACATACACACACATACCACATAAGGTTAAAATAAATATAATGCGAATATAATATGCTGTTAAGTAACTCAAAAATAGTATGTGATATTATATGCGTTAGTAACACATTGGCGATGATCGACAAAATAAACTCGTAAACTTTTTATAGTATATTTAAAATATTTAGTATGAGATATGGTTGACTGAGAACCGGATTTTTTTCGCACCGCACCGCACCGCACCAGGGAGCCGTGCACCATCACCGCACCGTACCACCAGTTATTTTCGCATTTCACCGCACGATTATATTTTCATACGCACCGCACCGCACAACACTGGAACACTGAAACTGTGTGCCGCATCGCACCCTACCGCTCCACACCGCACGCACCGCACCTTACCGCATCGCACCACACCGATTAAGTCAACCAACCCTAGTACGAGATATCAGCTTTAAGCCAAAGTTTAAAACGCAGAAGCTCATTTGTTCATCCAAAGTGCTTAACAAAGCGACTGATTATTATTATCATTTACTTTACTTTTAAAAAATAACAAAGAATGCACTAACAAACCAGCAACAATATATATATATATATATATATATATATATATATATATATATATATATAATATATATAATACATTTAGATATATATAGATAAATATATATATATATACTATAATTTTATATATATATAATATATATATATATATTATATATATATATATATATATATATATAATTACAGTTGTCACCACAATCACGGGCAAAGCCCTATTCAAGGAGGGGGTGTTATAGTCTCAAAAGTGCACAATTTAGCGCATATTACGCAGATGAGCAAAGACGCAGGCTTTAAAGTGAGGGAGATCAAATTCAGCATGGAATACAGAAGATGGAAGAGAATTCCAAAAACAGAGGTGGCAGAAAAGAAGGAAGCACCGCAGCGAACAAGCCTGGAATTACTAATATCAACACAAAACTCATGTGCAGGCGTAGCACCCCTTGTACTACGAGGGCGTCGTAAAGGTGATGGTATACGAGAGGTAAGTTCCCTAGACCACTTGCAGCTACGGTACCTATAGAAAAGAGATAAAGCACCAACATCACGCCGCAAAGATAGAGGGTCAAGTGAGCTGGAAAGTACAGAACAGTTTATAGGCCATTTGGCCTTTTACTCGACCCTATCCAAAAGCCGGGTGAAACCAGAGCTCCCCAGATATGAGAGCAGTACTCCATACAAGAGCGGATGAGACCCTTGTATAGCTGGAGTAACTGAGAAGAGGAAAAAAAGTCTCGAAGCCTAAGCAGAACTCCCATTTTTTTTAGGCTACCCTAGCAACCATTGTGATGTTAGGTTTCCAAGACATTTTTTTGTATGTAAGGCCGAAGATGTTTATATTGTCAAACAGGAGAACGAAAGAACCGTCGAATGAGATAGGAAAGTTAGAAGGTGTCTTAGAGAGGGAGATTTGTAGAAACTGTTTTTTTTTAAATAATTTAATTTCACAAGGTTAGGACGACCCCACCCGTAAATTCTATCGAGATTAGCAAGAATAGAATCGGAAAGATTAAGAAGGGAAGCAATTCTAGAAGTAAAAGAGGGAGCAGATTTGAAATAGATGAAGAATGAAGGGATTCATCGGCATCATATGATGGATAGAGTTAGATGTGCAGGTGAGAAAATCATTAATGAAAAGTAGGAATAAAGCAACAGATAAAACAGAACCCTGAGGAACACCATTATTGACAGAAAAAGAAAAAGAAGTTGCCCCATCAACAACAACCGATATTGAGCGATTTGAAAGAAAGCTAGAAATGAATGAGTAAGTAAAGAGAAGGAGAAAACCCAAAGGAGGGGAGCTTGGAGAGTTGTGACCCGTGCCACACCCGGTCAAATGTTCTGGAAATGTCAAGCGCAATCACACAAGTCTCCCCGTAGTTCCTAAGGGCGGAAAATATAAATCGGTTAGATAGGAAAGTATACCGCCAGGAGACCTAGAGCACCGAAAGCCATACTGGAGATCGGAAAAAAAGGGGATGAGATTCCAGATTATCTAAGAAATGAGAGTTGAGAAGTGTTTTAAAGATCTTAAATAGAACATAAGTGAGAGCTATAGGGATATATATATATATATATATATATTATATATATATATAAATATATATATAATATTATATATATAATATATATATATAATAAATAAATAATATATATATATATATATAAATTATAAATATAATTTATATATATATATATATATATATATATATATATATATATATATATATATATATATATAAATATAATATATATATATAAATATAATATATATTATATATATATATATATATAGATATTATATATATATATAATATATTATATATAATATATAATATTATAATATATATATATATATATATATAATATATTATATATATATATATATATATATATATATATATATATATATATATATATAATATATATATATATAATATAATAGATGGTATATATATATATATATATATATATATATATATATATATATATATATATATATATATATATATATATATATATATATAGTATATATATAGATATATAATCATTATATATAATATATATACTATATATATATATATATTAAAATTAATATAATATATTTATAATATATATATATATATATATATATATATATATATATATATATATTATATATATATATATATATATATATATATATGATACGAGGTGAGTCAAACGGAAACCTTTAAAAGGTTCTAAAATTTTCAACAACAGAGTTGTCAACAGCGATATTCAAAGTTTGAGGTGTGGCAGCACCAAGCTGGAAAGCTACGCGAGGGCGCTGTAGTTGTGTGAAAACGGTGACACCCCTGAGCACAAGCACTCTGCTATTAGTTTTTTTTTGTGAAAAAAAGGATAAAATCCATTGAAATTAATCGAAGGATGCAAGCGCAGTATGCTCTTGCATGTCTGTCACTACAGCAAATGTAAGAATGAACTTGGAAGTTTTGAAGCGCAGTCAGTTCTGTAACATATTCACCACGACAAGGTTAAGCAAACCGTTTAGTGAAGCTGGTGGCCTTTGCGACAGTAGAAACTATTTTGAAGAATAATCGGCTAGTAATCTTGAATAATATAGCCGTCAGTTTAGATGAATCGTGGCTTAGCACAGCATATTGTCCATGACATTCTGCAGTTCAATAAGGTTATTGCAAGGTTGGAACCAAGTCAGCTGACTGACTGGAGAATAGAAAGCTCGACATGTTAAAGGTTGCGGTGAGTCTTTAAGGTGCTTTGCATCTAAAAGATTTTGTTTCATACAACGAATTGTCACCGGAAATGAAACTTGGGTTTACTACCATCAACACGAAACCAAAAAAATAATCATGGAGTACCGTCACAGCACGACGAGCAAATTCTTCAAATAACCGACTGCTGGGAAGGTTACGCTAACTCTCTTTTGGAATGAACGAGAGGTCAATTGGAACACTACATAACTAGGGAAGAAACAGTGACAAGTGCTATGTGTGGAGACTTCATCAAAACCACCTCCGTCCTGCAATCAGGTAAAAGCTTCGTGAACTTCTGGGTACAGGTGTTTTCTTGCAACATGAAAATGCTCGCCCCCATATAACCCGTGTCGTTGTTGCAATCACTCAAGATCTATCTTTTGGAAGTGTCTCAAAAGTTAGATAATATCTTTTGCGACCCCAAGAGCCTCTTTGAGCAGCACAAAGAAGTGAACATCCCCTCCCCCCCAAGAACCTTTCTTTTTGAGTAGCACAAAGAAGTGAAAATCACTTTTT
>JABUQX010006334.1:0-2500 GCA_015478945.1 Trachelipus rathkii | reverse complement strand
TCACCCACCTTCTCTCCCCTAAGACTGGGGTAAGTGCGTTGCACGCACTGATGGAAACAGAAAAGTAGTGAAGAATATGACCAAGTTGAAAAGAAAGCCCAGCCTTACGCCCCCTTTATACCTTTTGTGTTAGAAAACTCGTCGTCGCAGTCAGGAAAATCCATCCTTAGACATGATGGACCCTCACTAGGCTTCTGTCAATTGTTAGGTTTCATCCCCTGAGTCAGGCCCATAAAAATACCCTATCACATAGCCCGCCATTCACTCCTATTATACACACTATTTCTTGCATCTGCCAAACACTCTTTTTACTCTCATTTTGGCTCTCCATTACTCTCATCACTTTCATCGTCGTCCAGCCGGTCGATTCCCACCCCACTCACCACTATACATCCGCATAAACCAACCGACTATCATCCACCCTTTTCCACATGACCAAACATCTTAACGTACTTTCATTTATTCCTCTCATTTACCCCTTTCTTCACAACCACACAACTCTCTAATACGTTCATTCCTCATTTGATCCAATTTCTTCTCACCACTAGCCACGCTCTCAGATTTCCATCTTACAACATTGTATTTTACGACATACCTCTTATATCCAGACCAAGTCTCACTTCTATTACTTTAATTACAGATACAAACTATACCCTTCATGTAAGACCCTAGCGCACTCAAGAGCTAGTCCCTTACCATCCACCAAGGATTTAATTTGCACCAGCCACCTTCCTGCCAATTCACAACTTTCTACTTCACTCTGCATTATCCGTTCCCTTTCTTCCAACATATTCCTAAATATTTAAACTCAGACCCATGTTCCAACTGCTCAGCATCTAACATAAACTTCACACCGAGGACTGTCTTTACTCACAACCATAATCTTAGTCTTATTTAGTTTACTTTCAAACCTCTCCTATTACACACTCTGAGAAATCTCTCTACCAATCCTTTCAAACTCTCTTCAGATTTGCCACACAAAAACAAAATCATACGCATATATATATATATATATATATATATATATATAATATTTTCATATGAAAAAAATATAATAATTTTTTTATAAAAAGTTTTTATTAAAAATATAAAATATTCCTATATTTAAGCTATATAATTAGATGCCTATAGTATATATGATATATATATATAATAATATATAAATATATATATAGAATTATATATATATATATATAAATATATATATATTATATATATATATAATATATATAATATATATATATATAAATATATATATTAATATAGATAATATTTATATGATATATATAGTATATATATAAGTTAATATTAGCTTCTGAGTGAAATCGATATATTTGAAATCATCGAATATGATTACTATTTATATCGGTGATTCCCTATGGCTGACCGCTATTGAAATATCCTTGCTAATAAGCGAAGAAATCGCTCATTTCGGATTTTGACCTTATAGGAATAAGTTGACTTCGCTAGTGTTGTGCAAACTTAAATTAAAAGATTTAAATATAAAGTTAGTGGGTTTTATATATTAATTTGTATCAGTAAGTTCCTGTTTATAATGAGAATGGACTTTACAAGCCTTCCATACAGTATTTCATTGCATTTTACAGACACAAAGCAGATTGTCTCGGTAAATATATAGTCAAAATTTTAAGAAAATACGCTACCATTTTTTTCTTATATTCTGACCGAAAGATTCAAACTAACTAGGCAGTAAATCACTATCTTAAACACTTCGTGAAGTTAGTAGTTAGTACAAGCTATATATATATATATATATATATATATATATATATATATATATATATATATATATATATATATATATATATATATATATATATATATACATATATATATATTATATATATTTATTAGTATATTTAAGAAAAAAAAAAAATCATGTAAATTATATTAATTTGTAAAAAGTAGGATTTAGTTTCAAGGGCAAAAGCGCCACGAGTTGGTAAGCCCTGAAATATTGTAGTATATGATAGAATGCAACGCAGCATTCGAGAGAGTCTGTCGCTGGTTTCATGTGAGAGAGATGTGTCAAAGACTGCTGCTGTGCAGAAACGAGTTTTATTGTGATATTAACATTACGAGTTCATCTAATGATTTAAGATAGCTCAAGTGATATTAATGTACTAATTTATTATTCAAATAACGAGTGAAGTTGTTTCCACTATTTACTTATTGATTTCTACGTTACTGATAAGATTATTATTCAACTGATCTAGCCAGTGATCACGTCATTGTTTGAGATTATATTGTATACAGTATCACCGTAAGTGTGAATCTTTCTTATAGCATTGTGCAGTATAAGTTATACAGAAGCATATTTATTATCATTCTACACGATTATTTGATTCTAAAGAAAAGACTATTTGTTCTGAAATATCATTGTGATTAGATCTACGTTTGTCAGATATTTTTATAAATAAGTTATTTCTCTCTCCCTCTCAAAGTCCATGCATTGAAATTTATGAAACCTTACTCTCTC
>JABUQX010006333.1:42500-46297 GCA_015478945.1 Trachelipus rathkii | reverse complement strand
CTAAATACAAGTTAAAGAAAACTTAGAATAGTTAAGCATTTAGGTAGTAAATGTAAGAATCTTACTAACAACTTATAATTAAGAAATCATTTAAATTTAAAATGCAAACAATTTGCTTAATTAATTACTAAGTTCCAATTTAAAAATTTAATTACATTATTTAGGCGACCTTGAAATTATTCTGAAAACAAATACTTCAATATGATTAAATATTTCAGAAATGGAATTCGGGAAAATGATCTTGTTTCTACTCACCATCATAACGACATGTCAAAGTATTATAGTACAAGAAAATGAAGAAACAAAGATTCTGCCTGGTTTGGTTTTATATCGCACCGGTGAAGTAAGTTTTATAGAAGGATATTTAGATCTAATCGTTTCATTAGAATGTCCCTCAGACGTAAAAGAAACTGTTATAAAAACAACCAAACTAGTGAACAACATCAAAGACTCATTCTTACCAACGTTCGAAGCCACATTTCTGAATGTTTCGATCACACAAAGGGCTCACCAATGGGAATTTAAACTTATGACCATTCGAGTAAAAGTTCTAGCCCAGAAATTAAATGAAGTAAATGAGTTACCTTGGATCTCAGCACGATCAAGAAAGAAACGAGCTGCTTTTGAGTTCGGAGGAGACGTCCTCAACATTCTTTTTGGTACGGCTACAGATAAACAAGTAAAGCTCCTTAGGAAAAAAATCAACATCTTAGGAAACTACGCTTCTACATCAAACCTACTCATTACCGAACTAAAAGAGCAATTAAAGGCAAATACTCGCACATTAATCAACTTTAGGGATAGCCTACGAAAGTTAATTGAATTCCAAACAAGTCTAAGTGCTACGCATAATATTATAAATCAATTGGGAAGTATCCGGGCATTAGTAAATTTAATCGAGCAAGCTATAACCAGTATACACAATATTCACCAATTGGTGATAACCTCTCTTCAACTCGCTAAAAGTAAAATTACTAACTCCCAACTTTACTCTCCTATATTCCTCTTACCTTTCATTCTAGAAATGAACAAAGAAACTAAACTGCATACGGTCATACCTCTAGAAACAAAAACATACCAATCCTTCTTGACTTACTCTTGGACTATTCAATCTGCAGCTAGCCCTTATGAATTAATTACCTTAATACCTTTTATCTCAGTGGAGAAATTCACTTCTTATAAACTTATACCTTTTCCTACCCATCTTCCTTTAAACAAATCTCTTGTTCGAGTTATGTACAATGACCCAAACAACTATTTCTTTGTGAATTACGGTCAACGGAAATACACCTATCTAAAGGAATCGGCACATCACCTTTGTCGACATTTAGGCCAACTAGCAGTTTGCCCTCAATCCCAAGTATTAGCTTCTATTGATGATCAGTCTTGTTTGTTAGCACTCATCCTAAATTTTACCAATGATTTTTCACACTGCCCTATCGCAGAGTACAAACCTGTAGAACCCTATACTGTCACTCTAGGACACTTCACTCTTATTTCTTTTTCAGAAAAAACTAGGGCTTCAATCGCATGTGAGAAACCCAACTCCATACAGCATGTGTATGACTATGTCTTTACTATTCCTCATGGATGTGCATTTATTTCTTCTAAATTTCAATTCAAAAATCCCATCCATCTAGAAAAGAACATCACACTCTCTTCCTTGATCTCTCACTCTGATCATGTTCTGTTCAACTTTCTATCGCATGTTGCTCTACCTAACATCTCCTCTGTTCTATTTCCTAAGTTTCAAGCTCTGAAGGAAATCCATTGGAACCAAAGACTAGATCAATTAAATCAATCAATGCACCCTTTTACCCCGTATTTTCCACAAATGAAATTCATCCCATACATATCGGAGGAGGAACCTCAGGAACTATCTTCTTCCTTGCGGTTCTTGTTATCGCGTACTTCGTTTGGACTAAAAGAACATACCTTTGTAGGAAGTGCATACCAGTAGTATCGAATCCAGCTGAAAGCATCCCACTTCAGGCAATCCCAACTTCTAATGTTCGAATACAACTAGCACCTGAAGATGCACCTCAGGATAGTGCGGTTCAGATTAGATCTCTGTCCCGTTCCCCAACTCCAGCCCAGAGACTATCCATTCTACCTCGACCTCCTATGCCTCTTCCAAATACTCGAGCCATTACTTCGGCTTAAGCTCACGTGACTTATTCCAATTGAAAACAGTCTTTAGGGTAAAGACTCCTTCACAAAAGAGGGGTCCTTTATCGGAATAAAGGTGTATATAACATATATATACACCCTTTCTTCAGAACAAAATCAAACGGATTTCTTACTCTCGAGAACGATCAAAAACGTCCGTTGAAAATAGGATATTGTCACGTCGCAGTACCTCAGTTAGATATCCAAACGAACGCAAATTTACATGTTTCGCTTTGTACGCATTACTTCCGCCCACCTTGGCTCTTGCCTTCTCCTTCCCGAAAGGAAATTTAGTCTTTCTGACGCTGTAAAAGCAACCAGTTGTGAACGTTGACGAGTGAAGTGGAAGTGATTTTTCTGATTGGGTAGTTACGCAAATATATAATATATATATTATATATTAATATATATATAATATATATATATATTATATAATATATATAATAAATATATATATATATAATATACCCCTACCTACTTGCTGGTATAAAAGATATCTGCTTTAGTCAGAAATAAGGAAAAAAGACTAGTATTCTTTCGCAGTGTTTTAATATATATATATATACATACCTTCTATGTATATATATATACCATACCTAATATATATATATGGTGTACAAAATATATATATATATTATAACACGCATGCTTCTGTATATATATAAATATGCCGTATACAATATATAATATATATATATATAATTAATATATATATATATATATAATATATATATATATATTATATATATATATATATATATGATTGGGTAGTTACGCATAATATATATATATATATAAATCTATATAAGCCGAATATTTATTTCTCACAGTCAAATTTTTACTCATTTATATGATGAGATATCTTGGTTGGAAACAAGCTCGAGGGCAGAGCTCTCTCATTTAATATCTAACCTCGAGGGACAAAAGCTGAGGAGGTAATGAATCTCTAGGTTTTGTAATTTTATTAATAAATAAATATTGTGGTATTTATGCTGATAAAAATATTAACTATCTGAGAAAATTATCTAAATAGAAAATTATTTAAATGTTATATGAATGTAATCTAAAGCATGTAAACAAAAATCAGTACATGCAACCAAATTATTGAATGTATAATTTAATATCTTAATCGAAGCGTTTTATTACAGCGTAAATGTTTATGTGTTTATGTAATATTATTCCTAATTTTCCTTATTAAATTTTATAGGTTTTTTTAACTGTCGATTTGAATCTCTGCGGAAACGCACAATAAAATTGGATTTTGATACTGAGTGTTAATCCACCTCATTGATAGTTCAAATTAATCCGAAGAGAGAAATAAAAATTGTGACATAATATTATATATATATATAATATATATATATATAATATATATATATATATATATATATATATATATATATATATATATATATATTTATATTATATATATATATATATATATATATATATTATATATATATATATATATATATATATATATATATACTTCGCTTTGATTGTGGAACAACTCACAAAACACAAATTTCGGAGGATAAGCTTTTTAATATTGATATTTTGTCAAATGCAGATCTTATTAATTATTTATTATTTATTAATTAGTAATAATAATAATGCCTGTATTTAAC
>JABUQX010006333.1:30000-32500 GCA_015478945.1 Trachelipus rathkii | reverse complement strand
TTTCCGTTTTCAAAGTTTCACCATAGTATAGTATTATCTTGGACTGGTATTGCGTGATAAGCAATAAACTTCCCTTGAAAGTGGTGCTTGTGAAGAATTACTGTGTATCAAAAATTTAGCTAGTGTATAAGCAAATTTAAAAATAAATTGAATCTTAAATAATTTATGTAATATAAATTTCATGTTCAAGAGCTGTTCTGTATATGGTAAGCGATGCGGGTAACAGTATATTCAAGGGCATTTGATATTGTATTTCTATAGAATCGTTAGATTGTGATATTATTGTTTTATGAGTTCTTATGAATATGATGGGCTTGAGAATAAGTTGAAAATATATGTGATTTCTTCATCTATATATTTAGGATCAGTGTTTTGTAAAGTCTTAAAGTATTGAATAAGATAGGATCATGTGGGTTATCTGCCGTCACCTCCATATACATATCAATTGCATGAATTAGAACACATTTCCTAAAATTTAAGTAAAAATGCGTAAAGTCAAATTGAAACTAGAGTAATAAAGCGGCTTCACACCTTTAAAAATATTAAAAAAAAAAGTTTAAATCTATGTAAACTAACTAAACTCCATAAAACCTTTACTTAACGTATATATAATGTAATTTATTTTTATATTTATAATTTCACTTTGCATTGTTTAAAAAAACACGCATTTGGCACCAAGAGCACTTCGTACACTTTATTCGATTACGTAGATTTTTAAAAAAAATTGACGAGCTTAACTGGAGGCAGATAACCCACATGAGCCATAAAATATTGTTCTTTATATAGGTAAGTTGATTGGAAAAAGAATATTATCTTTGATTACAAGTTGTTTTAAGGTATATTTTGAAGAGTAAATTATTCTTCTTTTATGATGAGTAAATCCAGAAATGCTATTTTATTATCTAATAGTGAATTTAATTGATTGTGTGAGGTTATTAAATTGTGTGAGAAATACTGTATTGGGAAAATTGTTAGGAACGATTGCTAGAACGTAATTACCAAATATGTACCAAGAACATATTTGGTTATAATGATATTTGTGCAAGTAATTTGCTTCCATAAAATTCCATATACAAGTTTGCCAAGACTGTGCTGAGAATACTTTCCTTGGCGTTATAGAAAATCTGTCTGTAGTATTTATTATTAAAAGAAAAACGTTTTGCTGAAATACAAATTTCAATTAGTTTTTTAAAATTCCTTCGAGTTATTGTGAGTGATGTGTGATCTAGATATTGACTTAAATATCCGAGTAATTGGGTTATGGGGACATTTGTGAATATACTTAAATATCCGAGTAATTGGGCTATGGGGACATTTGTGAGTAGACTTAAATATCCGAGTAATTGGGTTATGGGGACATTTGTGAATAGACTTAAATATCCGAGTAATTGGGTTATGGGGACATTTGTGAATAGACTTAAATATCCGAGTAATTGGGTTATGGGGACATTTGTGAATAGACTTAAATATCCGAGTTATTGGGTTAGGGGGACATTTGTAAATAGGCTTAAACATCCGAGTAATTGGGTTATGGGGACATTTGTGAATAGACTTAATATCCGAGTAATTGAGTTATGGGGACATTGTGAATAGAGTTGTAAGGTCGAAACTTATAATATTACGGTTAATTTCTATTTCGTGTCCTATTAAATTTGGGCAATGTTGGGTATTTTTGATAAATGTAAAGATGAATTTTTCCAATTAATGGTGAAAGTATTTTTGCTAGCCATTTATTTATTATTACTACATGAAATGATTAGTCTCAATGATATATTTTATTTGTAGATCTTTCGTATTCCATAAACGTATGGAAGTGTAGGATTAGTTAAGTTTTGATAAAAGTCCGTAGTTACTAGTTTTTAACGTGATTTTTGAAGATATATTTGTCTGAGAGCTTAATGGGCTATTCGAAAGTTTTCGATAAGTGTTGTTATCATTCAACAACATTCAACTTTGTAGTCGGTACGATTCAGAATCACAATTTCAGCTCTTTTGCTGGCTTGTATGATGAAATTTTTATTTCGTTTCAAATTGAATAACGTTTGTTCAAAGCGTTTTGGTAATTGTGACTGTTTCTTAGAAATCGTTTTCTCTTTTTAAGAGAAAGTGTTTTTATTTATCAATCAATGACGAGATTGTGTTCAGCGAGTTAAAAGGTGAAAGACCCACATAAAAATTCAAGCCCAAACCCTATAATTGAGGTTTTTAATTTTTTAACTGGTAATCTGAAAGGTTAGTTTTGTTTTGATTAGTAAATGTCCCCCACATACCTGTCTGAGAGCATACAATGATGAAATCTTGAAAAGACTAAAGCTTATTACCGAACAACACAAATGTAACATTCGAAGATGTAACATCAACAATGCAATTGATAAACACATCGTTAATGACCATATATAATAAACTGGAACGATACGTCTTTTATTTTCGGATCTAAATCAAAGAAGCTCAACCGTCTGATTGAAACTTTTCATATTGAAAACTGCCCGAAATTTAATAT
>JABUQX010006333.1:17500-22500 GCA_015478945.1 Trachelipus rathkii | reverse complement strand
TAATAAACGTAAGAGACTATTCACTCCCTTTATTTCCTCTTAAGTTAAAACAAATTGATAGTGCTTTATGTTTGACTATTTTTTGGCCGAGAACCGGAATTTGCCTCGCCTCGCCATACCGCACCAACAATCACTTTTTCGCAATTTGCCTCGCCTCTTTATTTCAATGTGCACCGCTCACATCATCTTACAGGGACATTGAAATTTTGCTTCACACCGCACCAAAATGAGCTCACGTCACACGTTTATTTAGGAATAAACATAACAAAAATAATTTCTTTTTATACTGACCCTTTAATATATGCTAACGTAACAAAGTTTTCACATCAATAAAGCTAACATAGCATAAACTGAACTAAGAATATAATGTACAACGACAATCCTAACTTACCTTACGCCCGAATAAACTCCCAACATTAACAAAGTTCCATACGTAACAATAGTAAAGTAACCTACTTACACTTTTTCAAACATATCTCTAACATATCATTGTTCAAAATCTCGGTTTCTTTTTATAAACATCAACTAAAATATATTGTTTGCTATTTTTATTTTATGTTTCATTTTACATTTATTCTTTGTTTAATTTTTGTTTTCAATTTAAATTTTTTTTTTTAAATTTATTTTCAAATTTTTATTATTTTTTATTTTTAATTATTACTTTGTTTACATAACTATCCGGATCTTAAATCTCCGTCGGGAATCTTGACTAACAATTTTAACGATTTCAGAGACTTCAATAATAATAAGTAGAAATAATAATAATAATAATAATAATAATAATAATAATAATAATAATAATAATAAAAATAAAAATAAAAATAAAAATAAACATAAACATAAACATAAACATAAACATAAACATAAACATAAACATAAACATAAACATAAACAAACATAAACATAAACATAAACAAAAAAAAACATAACATAGACATAAACATAAACATAAACATAAACAAAAAAAGTAACATAAACAATAATAATAATAATAATAATAATAATCATAATAATAATACAAAAATAATAATAATAATAAATAATCAAATACTACTACTTACTACTACTAATAATAATAATATGTATAGAAATAATTCTTCAACAATATTAATAATAATAATATAATAATAATAATAATAATAATAATACCAACAACACTATTAGTACAACTAGTAGTAAATATATTAAGAATACTAGTAATAATGGCATTAATAATAAAAATAATAATAATAATAATATTAATAATAATAATAATAATAATTATACCATTAAAACTACATCTAATAATAATAATAATAATAATAATAATAATAATAATAATAATAATAATAATAATAATAATAATAATAATAATAATAATAATAATAATAAGTTATATTGGTATTCATAATAGCAAACAGCTATCATCACTGACTTTTAAATTCTAAGAGAAGCTATGAGAGCTCAGAAAATTAATAACTGCTATAGGGAATGATCCACCATCAAATCGTAGAATAGCCAAACGAGGGGTAGGAATGCCCTCCCAGTATTTAGATCTAATAAACTCTGATATTTCTACAGACTCAATGGTGGTGACTCCTGTACATTTTAGGGAGATTATTCCACAATTATATGCCCTTATATGAGATGGCCCTTCGCGCTTTCGTTAGGGTGAATTTTGCTTTGTCTAAGGTAAGGGAATTTGTGCTACGGAGTTTGGTTTTGTACAAGTATGTTAGTCAAAAGATCATTTTCAGTTCCGTTTGTGAATTTAAAGAAAAGATATGACTACTTACTGTTAGGGTGTAAATATCATTTAAGTTGTAGCATAAACAAATTTTTGAATAGTGGGGTTGTGTGTTCACGGAAGTTTCAGGGCCCTGATATTACACGTGTAATTTTTTTTTGCATAACATTAGAGGTTTGGTGGAGGTACGTCATGTTGCGGGTGTAGAAAACCCTGCTGATTTACTCACTAGGGAACTATCAAGTAAAAGGTTTTTAAAATTTATTTTGGAACAAAATTCCTTATCTTAGGGAATGCACTAGTTAGCATAGGATAGTTTTCTAATAAGACTATTTATGTGTTCTTTGAAAGCTTGTGTCTGTCAAGGGATAACACCTAATAACCTTACGGCAGACGATGACCGATTTATAATTATATCTTTGCTCTTACATTTGCAGAATGGAAGTTGATCAGAAATTTGTGATACTAGGTAAGTTGTTTTTGTAATTTAGGAGTCTGTTTGCCTCTACCCATGTTATATTGTTTTTTTAATTCATTATTTACTTTGTCGTTGTGTTTATATTACGGTCTGATATTAAAATTGCAGTGTCGTCAGCATATTGAGAGAGTGTATTGAACCATAAACTGAATTTTGAAGTCGTTTTACGTATATATATATATATATATATATATATATATATATATATATATATATATATATATATATATATATATATATATATATATATATATATATATATATATATATATATATATATATATATAACTATATATATATATATATATATATATATATATATATATATATATATAACAACTTATATATATAATAACCTTATAATATTATAGTATGTAACAATATGTATATATGTAATAGCATAATATTATGTAACAATAACAATAACTTAATATATAATAATATATGTAAGAGTGTGCACATAAGAATTTGCTAATAACAATAATAACCCACTATAATAATATATATATAATACAAGTAATATAATAGTAATATAATATATGTATATATATATATAATAATAATAATAATATATATCTATAATATATAATAATATATGTAAGATATATGTAATATGTATATATATATGTAATATGTATATACATAACATATATATATATTTATCAATATATAATAATAATATATCTTTCACTTATGTATAGCCATGTAGTAATACATAACATATAACCAATAATATATATCATACTGTAATATATGTATGTATGTAATATCAACCATATGTACATATATAATAATATAATAATATATATATATATATATGTATGTATGTATATATATGTATATATATAATAATATATACCATGTATATATAACATAATATAATATAATATAGTAATATATATATATGCATATATATACCATATATTAAGAATAGCGGCCCCCAGTATGGGCTGAGGGACACCGTGTGTAATTGAGGCAAGTGAGGATGATGTGTTTCCTAAACGAACGTATTGTGTTCAGTCAGAGTATGACTGGGAAAACCATTGTAAGTGAACCATAGTGATACCAAGTCTCTCTAATTTGCTTAGGAGTAGGTTGTGTGGAACTACATGAGTACACATGTATGTTTTTCATTTAGTGCTTTGTATAGTTTTTAAGTAAGGAATACCAGAGCATCTTCTGTGTTGCGGTTTTTGGTGAAACTAAACTGATTTTGTGATAGAAACCCATTTTCATGCAAATAATTAGTAAGTTGTACATGGACTAATTTTTCAAAGATTTTACTAGTTGTATGTAGGATTGAAATCGGACGAGAGTTTTTCGGAAGGGAGGTGTCAGCTCTCTGGGAACAGGGGTAACTTTTGCGATTTTTAAAATATAATAATAATAATAATAATAATAATAATAATAATAATAATAATAATAATAATAATAATAATAAGTGAGTGTCGCGACAAAGAAGTTAGTTAGGATACCATAAACAAAAACCAACTGACAAGTGCTTAAAATTGATTGCAAACGCTAAGATTACTGGGAAATAAATAATCAGATTACTCTGATGTAACTAATTATAAAGTATATCCATTTTTGGAGGGACTCGGGGCCCCTTTGGGCCAGGGGGCGTCCCTCGGCACCCGCCCACGCAGCCGACCTGGCCAGTCCAGGGCTGATATATATATATATATATATATATATATATATATATATATATATACTATATATAAACACACCCATATATATATATATGCTGCTCTGTATGCATATATACATACCCTGCTGCTACTACTACCCACCTGCCTGTATATATATATATATGCTGCTCCATACCCATATATATATATATATGAGGCTGATTGGAAAAATATAATCATTGATTACAAGTTGTTTAAAGGTATACTTTGAAATGTAAATTAGTCTTCTTTTGTGATGAGCAAATCCAGATGTGCTATTTTATTATCTAATAGTGAATTTAATTGGTTGTGTGAGGTTATTAAGTTGTGTGAAATACTGCATTGGGAAAATTGTTAAAGACTTGGTGCTGAAACGTAGTAACATATCTTCTTCCAGAGACATATTTAGTTATAATGATATTTATTACCAAGTAATTTCTTCCATAAAATTCCATATAAGTTTGTAAGATGTGTTGAGACTACTTTCCATACGTTATAAAGAATCTGTCATGGTATTTATTATTGAAAGAAAAAACGTTTATTGCCAAACCAAAACACTAATTCGTTTAAATCATTTAATTCATTGGAGTGATTTGTGATCTAGATATTGACTTAATATTTGGAGTATTTTCACAGGGTTATGGGGACATTTCGTGAAGCCTACACTTAATTAAATGTACGAAATTAGTGGTTATGAAGGGACATTTGTGAATAAATTTGTAAGGACAAAACATAATTTACGATTTGGGTATTGTATTTCGTGTCCCTATTAAATTTCGAGCAATGTTGAGTATTTTTGTAGATGGGAAGATTAAATTTTTCCAAGTAATGGTGAAAGTATTTTGCTAATAATTTATTTTAGCATTACATAAATAAGTTAGTTCTCTATTTGTCTCAGCATTTTTAATTTTGCATATCTTCTTTGTATTCATAAACGCGTGTCTATGGAAGAGTAGGATTAGTTAGTTAAGTTTTTATAAATTTATTTGGGTGTCAGTGGGGCCATAACCCTCACGCATAGTATGGAAGCGATCCCCCTGTGTTCCGTCGGCTCGGAAGCCCCCTACATTGCCGTCTAATACACCTTTACAAATAACATATATATATATATATACATATACTATAT
>JABUQX010006333.1:7500-15000 GCA_015478945.1 Trachelipus rathkii | reverse complement strand
TTCTAAACTTTTGATTCATTTTTCTCTTGAAAAGGACCGAAAGGACATTGTTTAAACTAGGGTTGGCCGACGCACCAGGTGAGGTGCGGTGCGGTGCGGTGCGCATATTTTGGTGCGGTGCTCCCCACAAATTCAGTGTACCGGTGAGGTGCAATTTTTAAAATATAAAAGTGCGGTGCGACAAAAATGACTTTTGGTCCAGTCCGGTGCGGTGCGTCGTGCGCCTACCCAGGTGCGCGAGTAATTACAGTTCGCTAAAATTTCTAGTAAATGCAGTTCTTTATAAAAAGATGGCTAGGAATTCATCCCTTAATTCGTTTAATATGTCCAACTATAACATTTGGAAAGTTTTTTTCTGGTTTAATATTTTATTAGTTAAATTCGATGATTATTTGGTAATAGAATAGCCGGAACAATATCCCGTGTTAAATTGATATGGTTATATTGATATTGCTAAAAAGTTTTTATAATATTTAAATATGCGTATTTAGCATCGAAATAGTGCTTTAACTGATAGCGGTCTACTTTCGCTTCAATAAGGGCATACTTTTTGGTCTCATCCAATATATTGCTACTTAAACAGTTCTTATTCACTCTTTCATATGTTCATATGTCCAAAGTTTTCGTTACTAATATCCTTTACATTTTCTTTTCACGAAATAAACTTTCTATGTGAAGACTTTTCATGTCCCACTCAAAGTTCTTGTGTATATTACATCTATATCTAAAGGTTTGAGAGCGAGCCTAGCAATTTTTGGCCACTTCTCATTACCAATCTGAAACAAGGCATCACTATATAAAGAAAGATTTAAACGTAATGCCGATTTCGTTGAAGTTAAACCGCAAACATTCGTGTGAAGTTCGTGTCTTATGGATATCTAATTCTTTTATTAGCGTTCTTGGTTATTTGTAGTAAATTGGCACACCAATTAGCTAAATATTAATCCAAAAGTCAAAACTTGCGATAGACCCACAATAAACTCTCAATAACCCTGAGAGAATCTTTTGCCGCCACATAAAATGACTGCGGGGTATCGCATCTGTTAAATGTTGCTGGTCGGTAAATTACGGTCCAATCTTGAGGCAATAAATTGCTTTGAAAAAGTACTCTGTCGTATGTTTAAACTCTCAGGATTCTCGATCACGTCTTTCATACTTCACATAATAACCATAACTAATTGGTGACTTCCGCTGTACGGTTGTTATGCACGGCGATCCCTTTCTCCGCTATCATCAACCCAGATGTCCTTAGTTCATTTCAATGATTGCCTTTTTCAAAGTTCTCTTGAAAAGCGGTGTCAGCAAACTTTTGCCGCACTAAGCTAGAGTTTGTTACGCCCTACTTTTACCTTGACGGGAAAGTTCTGTATGTTTAAGTTTAAGTCTACATTGTCTGTTACCAACCGCAAGTGGGATACAGCTACAAGGCCTTCCTCCCGTGGCATATTGCTACCGCAGACAATCAGTATATATAAATAAGTCTGGGTCTTTGCCAA
The DNA here is from genome assembly GCA_015478945.1 of Trachelipus rathkii. Lineage (NCBI taxonomy): Eukaryota > Metazoa > Arthropoda > Malacostraca > Isopoda > Trachelipodidae > Trachelipus > Trachelipus rathkii. The sequence continues at coordinate 13,504 of JABUQX010006333.1, read as the reverse complement.
CTTCGCCAACCTTAAAACACACACATTGGTAAAGTTTCGTGCATATAACCCACGTCTACAACCTCGTAAATCTGCTTCATTTCAAGCTCTAACAGAAAGTGCAGCCATAACACCGAGTCCAAAAAAAAACTTTTACTTGATAAAGTTACATTTATATGAAAGTAATAATAACAGGTTGTATTATAAATTTTAATTGTCCCTCCCAGCGTTCCAAGAATTCGCTAATTTATTTTTGGCAGGAATCTATTTTCTCTTCAATTCTTTGCTATTTTAAGCTACCTTTATAGTTGATTAAAATGTCATAGCGTAACATATCATAACCAAAATAATTATTTTTATTAATAACTTTTTTTTATATCTAATGAAAAGTGATCTCTATTTTTCTATAATTTAATTTTTTAACTTTAACCAACTGAATAAATTAACAATAAAGAACATTTTTTATGGTAATTAAAATAAGTTTCTAAAAACTTTTTGAAGAATAATCATGTTGGTTAATGTATTATTAAGTTAGGTTTAGTTATTTTAGTAATTGTGTGATTACAATGTTACAATATTTGCCTGACATAAATATTATTTTATTAGATATTCGATTGGTCACATCACTGAAAACTAATTATTAGATAAGAAGTAAAATATTATATTGTCTAGATTAGCACATAGTATATTAATTTACTAACTCTAGGTCACTAAATGGCCACTCCGGTTTTCTTCTCCTCATCCTAAGTGCCATTTTTATATATGATTTGTATACCAGAAATAAAAATAGTCTATAATGACTCTACTTCGGCACAAGAGACTTTCTTTTATTTTCTCTTCCTCATACTAATTATCTTGGTTAGTACGCATTTATTTCCTTCTTTATAAATTTAACGTACTCGGCTCATTTGCTCTTTTTATATGTACCTTATTATCGAGACTGTCTCTCTTCCCTCCTTATTACTTTTTTTATCGCTTTACTTTTCCTATTATCTAACTTTTTCTCTCCCTATCTACTCTAATGATAACTAATTTCTTATATTTTTTTTAAAGCTGGAACTCACTTTAATGCGGTAAGAAATTAAGTAATAAAGGGACCTGGATAGACTCAGTAGCGGAGGGTCTGTCTTCACATTGTCTCCCAAAGTCGATAATCTATGTCCTTTGAAAAAAATGTATAAACCACAACCTTCAGTTCGGCTCAATATGTGACATTGGAACCAGAATTCCAGCCTGGCTCATATCCTCAGCTTCCCAACTGCGTGCCTTCTGGATTCTGCCTCCATACCATACGTGTACTTAATAGTAGATTTCCTCATAAACTCTGATTTCAGTCGTTCTCTGCTTTCTATCTCATCAAAAATTCACCTTTTTCTAAGTCATTTTCCAGGTTTGGGGGAATGTAATCCAGACCCCCAACCTCTCTTGGACTATAGGGCGTGAAACTTCTAATTTTTTCAAATTAAGTCTTTTGCGGTATAGAGACCCCTCACGGACAGCCCTTCATACAACCATGGTGGCTCAGTTTGAAGAGTATAGAATAGCCCTCTTAATTATTATTATGACAACCATTAGAGTCGCGTAATGCACATTATTGATGTTACCGACTATATCCTTAGCCATTCTATGCCAATGCTAGGAGTCTAAGAGTCTCTACAGGCGTCCATGCTTAATGCATTATTGTCCTAAAGAAAAATCCGGCAACTTGTCTTCTACCACATTTTGTCATTGAATGATCTCGTACTTGTGTATTTTTTCCTTTTCTTATCTTCAAATAATCACAGGCATATAGTTTTTTTTATTCCCATTATGTAAATATTGAACCTATTCAACTGTTTCCATCTCCAATTTTTTACCCTCATATTATATATATTCATAAAAAAAATCTTCGCTCCCCGGGGCGTCAAGGACGTTAGCAAAAAATGTTTCTCGTCCTGTGCCAACTTATGCTTTACACAACACGCATATCATCTCAGACTGTGGACAATCGTCTCACATCTCTTTCACTGATGGCATGGCTGCACTGAAGAACCCTTTGTCTCAACCATATATCCTGACAGTGGTGTTTAATTTTGTAAATCCACTGTCAAATTACTACTTGTGACTCTCTCGTCTTCGCTGATGCGTTATTTTGATCATGTTATAGTAACTCGTATCTCAATTTATATCTTAATTGTATTGTCGTGCGTCTCTATATATCTTCTCCGTAGTATGTAATATAGTCTCACGCTCTTCTTTTGTCTAGAATTTCTATTACACGAAATTTATTCATTTATATCTGCTACGATCTGTTAACCGCTCGAGTGCTCCTAGACCATATTCTTCTATCTAACTGTGTGAGATATTCTTTTCACATAACTACAAGCTAATCTTGCCCATCCCACACTGTGATCATGAGACCATTATGTTCGTATTACTCCACTTTCTTTATTATATAATTTTCAGATTAATATTGCCTGGATCGATAAATGTTATTAATTTGTTTGCGCGATCGTTTTGACGATCCTATAATCTTTTCCTCACACATATAATGTGCCAATCAAACATAGCGGATAAGTCTCCTGAAATTGATTTATGAGCTTGATTTTAGCAACTTCCATTATTTTAATGTACTTCTTTATTTCAGAGCCGCCTAATATGTCTACCTTATTATCTTAAAACACCTTTATATTTTCTTGCGCTTTTGTCATACCCGTAATGCAGTCGAACATCCAGACTATCTTCGCCAATTTATATCCAGCATCCTAGTTGTAGACCTGCTAAATTTTTTCAAATTGTCCTTCTTTCAATTATTCTCACCTCAATATTAAAATATCGTATTGATAAGACTGATAATCATGTGATCCTCCATGCAATTGTTTGTCGTCGTTAGACTCACTCCCTTTTCACCGTAGTATTGCATGTAGGATCCTCCACAGATAACGGTACGATACATATAAAGTTTCTACCTAGAAGACGAATAAACCATATGTATCGCTTCCAGCGTTATAACGTTGTACCTTGCTCGGGTTAGTCACCAGTAATTAAATAAGGATATGAGAAATATTGTCCACCGACCTTAGTTGTTCACTACATAATCTTATTGTTACATTCTCGTCTGTCAATAAGCGTACCAATTGTGTGAACTTTCAATAAGGTTCATTGCATATAGGATGATGAGGACTCGTGCATAATTGTTTTATATTGAGCAATCTCGAGACTTCTTTCATGCACTTTGATATGAACTGCGTCCCGACGTCGGATAATATTTCGTCGGGTACTTCGAGTCTGCTATACATGTTCACGAAAGCTTCCGCTACAGTCCTGTTCATATAGCTTCTGCTACAGTCTCTGTATTGATGTTTTTCAAGTGTATAGCTTCGGTTTACCTCTTGTCATAATCCACAAAAGTTAAAATACATTTATGTCCGTCTTGGGATGAAGGTACAATCTGTCCTACAAGATCTACCGCAACTCTCTTGAATGGGGTTCCGATGAGCGGGACTTTCGTTAATGGTGTCTTCGTTATCTTCCCTTTTGGCAAAGTTTTTTGACATATGTCGCAGGAGTGACAAAACCTCGAAAGGTCCTCATTCATTCCTGGCCAGTAGAATTCTGAGAGCAACTTGTCAGTCGTCTTCTTAACCCCTAGATGACCACACATGATGCTGTCATGAGCCATGGTCACAAGCTCTTTTCGTAACTTCTTAGGTACATCGATTTGTTCGTTCGTGTCCTCTTTTCCTTGTTTACATCTATAGAGAATCCCTTTTTTCATATCGTAATATGACTGCCATTCTTCTTTATTTTCCATGTCGCTTAACGACCTAAACCTGTTGAACATTTCATCCTCCCGTTGAAGCTCTATAAACTTTTCCCAGTGACCACATCCTTATCCACCTGTCGAGTACTTTCAAAAGTGGTGGGCTCTACATTCTGTGAATTAGTCATATCACTCGGGCGTGGCATTATCACTTGTCCGACAGGGTACTCCACTGTATCTTCGAGTACAGCGGTCCCTTCCTTATGTGAGTTAGCCGTTTCACTCTCGCACGACGTCACCACCTGTATCTTCAAGCGGTGTGGACTCTTCCTTCTTTAAGCTAGTCTTTTCACTCGTGCGCGACATCACTACTTGTTCAACAGGGTCTTCCGGATTCCTTGCGTCAGGAATATTCCCTACTATTAGATTGTAGATGGCATCGTCGAGGGCTATAGCCTGAACGCGCTCCGTGTAATAGGGTGTGAAGACATCGATCGCAACAACAGGTGCATCTCTGATCGTGTTATCTATCAACAGTATGTGCTTCCTCTTTCTAGTCCTCTGGTCCACTAATGTATACTTCTTTTTAAAGAAGACGCAATCGCAACCGGTGTCCCTTAACACATTCCCAGCAATTGCGATAATCTTACCGCTGACTACGGGCAACATTGCTTTATTATCATTAGTTCTTACACTTTTACTCTTCACACACGTGACTCTGACGACTGGTATTGTTTTGCCACATGTTAAAGCAATTTAATTGTCTACATATACGTGTTTCATAACACCTTCGTCTTCATCAGCTCTCTGATTTCCTTATATCAGTAAAGTATCAGGAGTACACTCTTTTTTTTGCTACCTAATTTCAGGGTCGACCCTTGTTATGGCAGCAGCCGTTCTTTTCGGACCCTTTCTCCAATTATTGCTAGATCGACTATTGTAATTTCTATATTGGTCATCTGTTATACATGGGTTGTTGTTTTTAAAGTCAATGGCCTTGTGCCCCATCTTACCACATTTAAAACACGTTGTCTGGCTTTTTTGCCTTTCAAAATTATGGTAGTTTTTATCAACATCTTTCTTCTCCTTCTTCGTGGGGTCTTCTTTATTAGTTGTCGACGAAAAGTTATTATGTGAGAGTAGGTAGTTCTCTGCCTCTTGTGCTATAATATCAAGTTTGTTAATTTTTCTCTCCCTCAAAAAGGTCGTTGTTCTTTAGGACATATGTTTAAGAACTGCTTGGCCACTATTAAATTTACAATATCAGCGAAATCTTTTTTGCTTTCGGCAAGCTCAGTACATTTTATCATGTAATTTTTCAGCCTATCAATATATTGATTACGTCTTTCATCACTATAAGCTTTTGCGCTTCTAAACTTTTGCCTATGTCCGTCTTCTATTAGGTTGTACTATAATAGAAGAGCATTTTTCAGCTTATCATAATCCTTTGAATATTACGGGAGTACGCTACAAGCCCCTTTCCTGTCAATAGAGCACTGAGATGGGATGCCCAATTTCCTCTATCCTATTAATATATTTCGGCGAATCTTCGAAAAATTCTAAATAAAAGTCTATCTCATCTATGTTGTCAGCGAAAGGAGGAATTTGGGTACCCTTGTTTTGACATCACTATTATTCGTAGTTTGATGTTGAGTAAAGTTGCCAGATTGTAATTTGATTATTCTGAACTCCATTTCATGGCCTCTCTTCTTCTCTCTTCTCTTGCAGCTTCTCTCTCTCTCTGCTGCTTCTCTTTCTCTGGCATCTTCTCTTTCTGCCGCTTCTCTTTCTCTGGCAGCTTCTATTTCTGCCGCTTATCTGGCAGCTTCTTTAGCAGCTTCTCTTTCTTCTTTTATAAACTCTCGGGCTTCTTTTCTTTTCAAGCCAAGTTCTTGAGCAATTTTTTGCCAGCGAATCGTAGATTTATTTGAGAAGCAAATCTTAACACAAGCCAATAATTGATATCTTCACTTCTCTTTCAGAAGTTTTCTTCACTTAAGACAGCGGCCGCAATATGCCTTTTCTACTTTCAAAAACTTTCCGGACACAGGACCCCAATTAATTATCACAAGACGGAATTCCAAATAAGTAAATAAGCATGACAGTCCCCGGAATTCCTTTTATTCAAAACAAAAAATAAAATAGTTCCTATTTTCTACGGTTTAAATCGCTTCACAGATATTAATCTCAGATGCAAAAGTATTATAAACATTCTCAAAGTCTTTTAAATTCCCAAATCACATCTACTGTATGTCTTCAGCAGACTTCAATGGACAATCAGTA
>JABUQX010006332.1:17500-20714 GCA_015478945.1 Trachelipus rathkii | reverse complement strand
AAAAAATTGTTTTACACAAAATAACATATGGAATCAGTATAATAGAAATTTTTTTAGGGGGCTCAAGCCGACGGTGGGACAGAGGGGGGGACAAAGTCCCCCCGTCGTCCCCCAGGAGGCTGAGAGACCCCGACTTTTTGCATCTTTACGGTTTACCCTGGGGTATTCTTTGTTAAAAAAAAAAAAAAAAAATCTTTTTTTTCATACAAATTTCATATGCTGATTCCATATATGTTATTAGTTTTCTTGTACCTATCGTAGTTTTGGATATAAAAAAAAATAAAAAATCATTTTCCATACAAATTTCATACGCTGATTCCATATATGTTATCAGTTTTCTTGTACCTATCTTAGTTTTAGAGATATCATGCGGGTGACTTACTTAGTTTCATCTGGATTAGGTTAGGTTAACTTAATTAAGTTTTGTTAGAATCCTTTGGGAGAAGCTGAAAATTCATGTGTACATGTTTTACAATGAAAAAAGAACTTTTCGCTATTTTTTTTTAATGTCACAATCAATATTGCATGCATTGCATTTCTTATTTGTCACAATTAATTGGAAATATTGCAAAAAAACTTAAAAGTGACCAGTCACTTGAACAAATTTCGAATATGTCACTTACATTCATTTCTGCTAAATACTAATAATTTACGCGTTCTAATATAAATTTATAGTTTAATTTTTTTGTAAAAAAAGTGAAGCTACTTTTCGCTCACTTTTTGGTATTTTTAATTTTCTTTTAAATTTAACTTCTATTCATTCTATTCAATTAATTTGAAATTATATCGAAATATAATCGATATACAGTAAAATCTACAATCATACGATAGGTAAGAAAAGTTACCTTTACCATATATATATATATATATATAAAATAATATCATATACTAAATGCACAGCAGGGTGGTGTGTATACATAGCAGACCGCTCACTCCAAATATGTGCTACTCACAAGCGGTGCTGTGCAATAACTTATTTGGGAGTGGCGCAAGTAAGTTATATACAGTATATAGATGTGTCAAACTAATTTTTTTATTGTTCCCTGGTTTAATAAAGGGCCCAAAATTTGAAAATAAAAAAAATTATTATAATTTTTTTTATTTTTTAAAGAGTGCATATAAAAAATATCATGATTTTGGCTATGAAATTGCTATAAATACGATTTATTAATTTTTTTAAATCAAAAATCAGTAAGGTTATGAAATGTTTTGTGAAGTATACACAAATTTAGCAAAACTTATATAAATTATCCTACTAAAATTTTTTTTTTAAAAAAGTGAAAGTATTCGTATTTATATATGAAAAACATTTGGTGAGAGTTTTAGATATTGAGGAAAGATATTACAAAATATGATCAGAAAAAAATATCTATTTAATCAGGTTACGCTATTCCAAACAAATACTGAATCAGGCATAAATACCAGTAAACAGCGGTAATGTAAACCTTTACCCTATATATAAAGTAAAAAATATAGCATTCATACCAATGGCAAGATAAATACCAGTTTCTAGTTTTAATTACATCCAAATACCAGGGGGGCAGACTTTACTCAACTAGTAGGTACCTAATTTGTCATACTCAATCGCTGGTTAGGGACAAGGCCTATACCGAGCACTAGCCAAGTTCACTCCAAACTCTTTGCAGTAGTGGAACACTTGGGGAAGAAGCCGAGGTAAAAATTAAATTCAATGTTTAACTTTCTATGCCTTCTATACTTTAATTCTATTAGAATCCTAGGTCGGAAATAGGTGCCTTCTTAACTTAACAAAAAGATTTAACTAGGCCTTACTATTTAATTGACAAAACTGTTACTGAATTGGCCTAAGAGTTAAAAAAAAAAAAAAAAAAATGGTGTTATTTACTAGTAAAACCTACAAACCATATTGGCTCTAAATACAACCAAATTATTAATTTTTAAAATCCGGCATAGATAAGAATCTCAAATTACATTCACAGGAGTAACAGAAGTTTGACATTTTTTAGTATCATGAGTCAAGATATAATATAATTTTCCTACCCATTCTGAACATAGAATGTGGAATTTGAACCGATATTGCATTAGTTGAAGAAGACCTGATACACTTCATTTGTATCTGCCCAGAATATGAAGATCTCAGAAATAACTCCATTGAACTCCGAAGACCACATGCAGAAGACCTAAACGAGGTTGTTGAGAGATGGCTATTTAAATTTTAAACCTCACAACATAGAAGAAGTTAAATACATCTTAGGGAAGATGTGGGGAAGAAGAGAAAAGAGGATGTCTACAACAAATGATAACAATAATAGGAGATCAGATAGCAATATTGAAATTGCAATAAAAATTGAAAATAATACAAATTTCAAATAATAATAATATTAATAATAATAATTAATACTACAATAAATAATAATAAAATAATAATAATAATAATAATAATAATAATAATAATAATAATAATAATAATAATAATAATAATAATACATAATAAAAGAAAAAAATGTTTTTATATTAGATAATAATAATTAATAATAATAATAATAATTAATAATAATAATAATAATAATAATTGATAATAAATTAATAATAATAAAATAATAATAATAATAAATTAATAATAATAGAATATTAATAATAGAGAAAGGTCTAATAATAATAATACTAATAAGCTTTTAAGTGTTAAAACATTGTAATAATTAATGGTGGTAGTGATTAGAGCCACTGGTAATATAGAGAAAGGTGCTAATATAATAATACTAATAATTCTTTTAAGTGTAAAACATGTAATTAGAAATTAATGGTGGTAGTGATTAGAGCCACTGGTAATATAGAGAAAGGTGCTATTATAGATTATAAAAATAAATAAATAATTATCTTAATATTATGTCTTTATATTCGTTATTATTTCTCCTCAAAGAGAAGTTATTTTTGAGGATAAAAAATAACCTCACTTATTTCTATATTTTTTTATAGAATTTAACAGGTCTTAAGAAAGTGCATGTACTCCTTTTAATCTCATTAGTTGTAAGTTTGTTAACTTTTTTTTTTTATTTTTTATATTATATAAATTAATAGAAATTTCAGAGAAGTATATTTAGACAGTTAAAATAAATATATATTAAATGAACACTCCTAGTCACATAGGGCCAGTTTATAAATAAATGTATTATTTATATTAGTTTTATTTTATAATGATTTATGCCGTATTTTATCTCTAATTTTTTTTCATCAT
>JABUQX010006332.1:12500-15000 GCA_015478945.1 Trachelipus rathkii | reverse complement strand
AAGGAATAGAAGACTCCATGGTACGAAGAGAAATTCTCTCATGACAATGATATTATACTAGCTGTTGTTTATATTGATTCAAGTCTACAGGTTAAGCTTAAACTGAAGAACAACAAACAAACAGCTAAAATCTACACTTTGCAATTGTGGGCCTATTTGTATTAAAGGTATCAGGAAGTTCAGGAAGAAAAAGGCATACATCTTAAACATATTGTAAACTGATGAAAACTACAACTATCTCCGTTACTACCTTCTTAAGTCATTCTTCAGAAAAGCTCAGAAGATGAGTATAAAAAGCTTCTAGATTATGAAGAGCTTAGTCGAAAGCGTCGATTGGGTTCAAGAAAAAGATCAAGGTCCTTCCTAATCCCTGTACACAATATTCCATAACTTTAAATAAAAAATTTCTTTGCTGCACTGAAAGAAGTGAAAAATTTTATGTAACTTCGAAGAATATCAAGACATTGTACAAGAAGCTGCAATTGCCGTTACTGCTCTACCTCCAACGCAAGTTAGGCGTGTGGACTGCTTTTCAGTCTTCCCATTATAAATCAGACCAAAAAGGAAAAATGAAGGAGAACCTGGCAGATGCTATACTATTTTTAAGAACTAATCTTTCAATGAGTAGATGATATTAGATGTAAGTTCATGTAACTAAGTAATGTAGTAGTTTATATATATATATATATATATATATATATATATATATATATATATATATATATATATATATATATATATATATATATATATATATGATATAATATATATATTATATATATATATATATAATATTATAATATATATATATATTATTATATAATATATATATATAATTCCGAAGACCCCTTCACTAAATATTTAATTATCAAAATTTTTGATGGCTTAAGTCTCTTAATTATAATTTTAATAATATAAAAAAATAGTAATCAAAGCAAATTAAGAGATATGTTTATTAATAGAGATGAGAAAAAACATATTTGTAGTGGTGTTGAAGATTTCTTAGTGGTTGAAAAGTGGCTGTTGTTCCCTATATATATATATATATATATATATATATATATATATATATATATATATATATATATATATATATATATATATATATATATATATATATATATATATTTTTCTTTCTTTCCTCTCCCAGGAAGGATTCTTCATCCTGTCAGCCGCGCAAGCATCTTTCTCCAGACGTCCCTCTCCTGCACTATTCCTCTTCTCCTCAGCGCTCTCATATTTGGTAGCTGACATCTTTCCAGAGAGTCCTCCACCGATTCCGCCCATCTCTTCTTCGGTCTTCCCCTTGGTTTTCTGCCCTCTGGTGTCCATTCCCATCTTCTTTTCGGCATTCTCTCCTGCTCCATCCTCTCCAGATGTCCCCACCATCTCAATCTCCCCACATCCATCTTCAGTGGTGTCATCTTCTTCACACCTATATCTTCTCTAATAACTTCATTTCTTATTCTGTCTCTCTTACTCTCCAATCATAGTTCTTATTATCCTCATCTCCGCCGCTTGTATTCTACTCTCCTCTCTTCTCGTTTTTGTTGTTCATGTTTCCTCTCCGTACAGCAGTGTGGAGTCAGTATGCTGTTAAAAATCACCTTTTTAACCTCTATTCCGATGTTTCTATCTTTCATCATGGGGTATACCGCTTTCATAACTAATCCATACTTTTCCATTCTTCGCGTAATCTCTTCTCCACTTCCTCCCCTTCTGTTAAAATCACCCTCCGAGATAATTGCAGGTATTTACCGCTTTCATAACCTAATCTCCACCATACTTTTCCATTCTTCGCGTAATCTCTTCTAATATCTCTGTCTTCTGTATGTTCATCTTCATCCCTGCTTCCTCCAACTCCTCCGCAAACAACTCCACCACCTCTCGAATCGCCTCCTCTCTCTCGCTCCAACATGCCAGATCGTCCGCATATGCCATTATGTCCCCTTCAAATTCTCCCAGTCATAAGGGAACAATCGATATAAATCTATAAAATAATTTACCACGACAGTTTTTCTAGGGACACGATAAGAAATGCTGGAGACGTGTAACTTGATCATTCTGTAATAGTGTTAGAATTTTTGAATGGTTTCCCGCAGGGAGTTTTCTTGAGTGTGATTCACTTGCAACATTAAAGAAAGAATTGGATAGGTATGATGTGGTCATCATATAGTATATTCTGAGTTTCTGACGTAGGCCAAAGTGGCGGGTTTTAGTTAGTTATTAAAGTAACCGCATGTTGTAGCTACCAGTATCACAATAAACTTATTAAAAGCTTGTATTGGTGTGTGTTTAGCATGAACCTTAGCCAAAAATTTTACTTTCCTACTGGTTTGCGTATATATTATATTGACCTTTGTTAAGGAAATTGACAGGCCTTAGGGTGTGTGTAGGTTGTGTTTGTCGCATAGGCATGTATTTGATAAATATTTAGTTGACTGGGACATTCTCCGATGGGTCCATGTTTGCCTCTAACTGGTCTTTGTTCCTATCTCAT
>JABUQX010006332.1:0-10000 GCA_015478945.1 Trachelipus rathkii | reverse complement strand
TTTTACCCAGGATATCTGGGGTTCAAGCTTCAGGCTACCTTCTTGTACAAACTGAAATTATAAGCTCAATCTGCTCCTGTGTTTAACATCCTTACAAAAGAAGTTCTGTCTGACTAGCAATTACTACAGCAGAGCTTCATTGGTGACACTCTGGATTTTGAAGCAGAGCCTACCTGTAGTAGTAGGCCCCCCAACAACCCAGCCTATTCTGAATCTGCACTTCTTGTGCCTGGTAGAACCTCGGAGTCTGCATTTTAACTATTTTCCTACTGTTAAAGGAAAGTTATTATTATTATTATTATTATTATTATTATTATTATTATTATTATTATTATTATTATTATTATTATTATTATTATTATTATTATTATTATTATTATTATTATTATTATTATTATTATTATTATTTTTTAATATTATTTTCTTTTTAATATTTTTATATGTTTCTATATATATAATTAATAATTTATATATATAGCGTGGTACCGTATAACTCCGCTTGTGGTACGGTATAGCCGCTTGGTACGGTATAGCCGCTGTGTGGTACGGTATAGCCGCTGCGTGGGGTAAAAAAAAATAGACACATTGTCTTCAATTCCTGTACAAGGACTCAAAAATCCCCGCAATTTCGTATTGTGCTGTGGTTTTGCCTTCTTCCTTCCTTCTTCCCTTTCCAAATTCTTACCTTCTCCTCTCTCCACAATTTCTTTTCTCTTGCTTCATTCTCCTGCGCTCGTCATGGTTGAGACGGGTTCCACTCCTTCCCCTACTCCCACGCATGTTCGTCTTCCTCCCTTCTATTCACACCACCCTGAGCTATGGTTCTCTATCGTTGACGGTATTTTGCGCACCGTCAGCGATGAACAGACAAGATACGGTATTGTCTTGTCTTTCTTGCCCGAAGATGTCTCGCTCCGTATCAGAGACTCCATTCCCGCTTTGTCTTCCTCTGACACTCCCTACACTGCTCTTCGAGATCTTTTGGTCTCTCGTATGGCTCCTACTCAGGAAGCAAAGTATGAGGAGTTGCTACGTGGCACCTCGCTGGGAGATCAGAAGCCTTCTGATCTCCTGGTGCAGATGCTGTCCTTGTTAAGTGGTCCTCCCACCCCCCAGGAAAAAGGCTTTATTCGCACTCTTTTTGTACAGAAACTGCCTCATGACGTTCAATATTTTCTCGCGTCTATGGACCCGAAGCTTTCTCTTCAGGAGGTAGCAGAGAGGGCAGATGGTCTCCTGCGCCGTTTCAACTCCAATGCCCCCGCTATTTCTGCTATTTCTGCCCCTGTGACTGTCTCCTCTTCTTCTGCAGCTCAGGCATTTCCCCTTCCTTCTACCTCTTTGCCTCCCCTGTCTTCTTCGCTTTCTTCTCCTTATACTTTTTCTTCCCCCACACCTGCGGTTTCTTCGGTTCCTTCTTCCGCTGCTTCTTCTTCTTACCCGGTGTACCAGCCCCATCCCTCGTACCCCTGGTCCATCTCCAGCGCCTCTCACGACCCCTGTTCATCCCGATTTTCGGGTATAGAGGCTCGTATTTCTACTTTGGAACATGGCATGGCAGACATCAAGGCGGAGCTGATGTCCATCTCCGCCATGCTGCGGTCTCCAAGGGACTCTCGTTCCCACAACCGCTCCTCTTCAGGTCGTCGCTTCTCCGACCGTTCTCCAACCCCAGGCCCTCAGCAATATCCAAATGGGTATTGTTTTTACCACTACCGGTTTGGCCTGAAAGCGAAAAGGTGCAACCAACCCTGCACTTTTTCGGGAAACCCTCTAGCCAGCGGTTCATAAAGGCGGTGGATACAGCTGGCCACCCCTCTGTTTGTTCTTCCTCTCCGCCTTCTTCGTCTCAGGATGTCCTGCGCCTTTTCGACAGGTCTACCAACCTCTTCTACCTTATCGACACCGGAGCCTCGTATTCTTTGCTACCTCGAGATGCTACCCAGAAGTCCGCTGTTCCTCTTCCTGACCGGGCTCTTTACGCAGCAAATGGTAGTACCATCCCCGTCTATGGTGAGCGCCTGTGCACCTTAACCTCTCTCTCCGCCGTCAATTTCCCTGGGTATTTGTGGTTGCTGATGTGACCCAACCCATTTTGGGAGCTGATTTTCTGTCACATTTCGACCTTATGGTCGATCTAAGAAACAGGAGATTGGTTGACGGTAGTACGTCTCTGTCTTCTGCAGGTACCGTAGTTTCTTCTGCTCTTAAAGGCATCTCTGCTGTTGCTCCTTCTTCTGGTACCTCCCCCTTCTTCACCATCCTGCAGAAAGATTTTCCGGCGCTGTTGAACCCCTGTTCTTCTTCTTCTCCTGTTCAACATTCTGTGCGCCATCATATAGAGACTACTGGCTCTCCCACTTTCGCTCGTGCTCGGCGTCTGCCTCCTGACAAGCTCAAGGCAGCCAAGGCGGAGTTTGAGCACATGCTCGAACTTGGTATCGTCCGCCCTTCCAAAAGTTCATGGTCCTCCCCCCCTCCACATGGTGCCTAAAGGTGCTTTTGATTGGAGGCCTGTGGGAGATTTTAGGGCTCTGAACGCTTGCACAATACCAGATCGCTACCCGGTCCCGCACATCCAGTCTTTCACCTCGAATCTGGCCGGTAAGACCATCTTTTCACATTTGGATCTTATCAGGGCGTACCACCAGATCCCAGTAGCAGTAGAGGACATACCGAAGACGGCCATCATCACTCCTTTTGGCCTCTTTGAGTACACACGCATGCCTTTCGGTTTGAGGGGTGCAGCTCAGACTTTTCAACGCTTCATCGATGACGTTCTTAGAGGTCTCCCCTTGCGCCCTTTGCTTTCTGGATGACCTCCTCATAGCTTCCTCTTCTCCTGCCGAGCATGAGCAACATCTACGTGCAGTTTTTGCCAGGTTGGACGAATGTGGCATGCGTCTCAACCCGGCAAAGTGTGTTTTTGGTGTCCCTTCTCTTACCTTTCTAGGACACACTGTTTCAGCGGATGGCATTTGTCCTCTTGCAGAGCGCGTGGAGGCCATTCGCACCTTCCCTAGGCCTGTCTCTCAGAAGCAGCTTCGTCAGTACCTCGGCATGCTTAACTTCTATCATCGTTTTCTCAAATCGGGCGCTGATATTCTTCGACCCCTCACCGCTCTCATCCGCCCCAAGCACCGAGGCAGTTCTACAAAAGTGGACTGGTCTGACGAAGCTACGGCTGCTTTTGAAGCTTCCAAAGAAGCACTCGCTTCTGCCACACTCTTAGTCCACCCTCAGGACTCAGCTCCGACCAGAGTTCAGGTAGATGCCTCCGATTTTGCTGTCGGAGGTGTTCTCCAGCAGCACCTGAACGGAGTGTGGTCTCCTCTCGCTTTTTTCTCTCGCAAGTTGCAACCTCCTGAGACTCGCTACAGTGCTTTTGGGAGGGAGTTACTTGCGATGTATCTCGCCGTCCGTCATTTCCGCTACTTTCTGGAGGGTCGTGAGTTATATATATACTCACTGATCACAAACCACTTACCTTCGCTATGGTCTCCAGAAACGAACGACACTCTCCTCGAGAAGCTCGTCACCTTGAGTATGTCTCACAGTTCACCACTGATGTCAGACATATTTCAGGTGTCGACAACTTCACTGCTGACGCTCTCTCCCGCATTGAAATCGACGCGATTTCAGCTTACCCAACATTGACTACGACGCTATGGCAACGTGCCAGACTACTGAGATCCTGCACTTCCACAAGATTCTTCTCTCAAGCTGAGTGCTCCAACTCCCTGCGGATAGAGAAGAAAACTTCTGTGCGATGTCTCTCAGGGATCTCCTCGTCCTTTCGTACCTGCATCGTTCCGTAAGGCTGTTTTCCTCAATCTTCACTCGCTTTCCCACCCTGGCATTGAGGCTTCACGCAAACTGGTTGCTGCCCGATTTGTGTGGCCTGATCTGAATGCCGACGTAGCAACTTGGTGTCGCACTTGTCTTCCCTGCCAGCGTTCTAAGGTCCACCGTCACACCAAGTCCCCGCTAGGCACTTTCTTACCCCCTGGTGCTCGCTTTGAACGTGTCCACATCGACATCGTTGGACCTCTGCCTCCCTCCCGCGGTAAGAAATACATTCTTACGTGCATAGATCGGTTCACACGATGGACCGAGGCCATCCCTCTCTCTGTCGCCAACGCGGAATCCATAGCTAAAGCTTTCTTGGCTCATTGGATTTCGCGCTTTGGTGTGCCGCTTTCTGTCACAACGGACCAAGGTAGACCTTTTGAATCTTTCTTATGGAGAGATTTGATGAATCTTCTTGGTTCAGAGAAGATTCACACGACTTCTTTTAATCCAAAAGGGAACGGCATTGTTGAACGTTTCCACCGTCAGCTAAAGGCTTCTCTTCTAGCTCAGCCCAATCCGGAAAATTGGACTGACGCTCTCCCGTTTGTAATGCTTGGCATTCGCTCCGCAGTTAAAGAGGATCTGCACTGTTCGGCTGCTGATTTAGTGTATGGTTCTCCTCTTCGTCTTCCAGGTGACTTCTTTTCACAGTCTTCTCCTCCTTCTACAGCCGACCCGCTTGCTTATCTTACCCGCTTGAGGCGCTGTGCTTCGTCGTGGAGACCAACTCCTTCTCGTCACAACAGGTCATTCTATTCCTAAGGACCTTTCTTCCTGCACTCATGTCTTTGTTCGACATGACTCCCACCGCACCGCTCTCCAACCTAAGTACGATGGACCTTTTCCAGTGATACTTAGGAAGGAGAAATTCTTCACGATACAGCGTCCCACACGCACAGAAGTCGTTTCGATCGATCGCCTTAAGCCTGCTTTCTTCGAGGCGAATCCTCTTCCTGTTCTCGACCCTGACGCTTTACCTTTTGTTTCAATTTCTCCTCCTGCAACTCGTTCTTTTAACGTTCCTATTTCTCCTCCTGCATCTCTTCCTCCTCCTTCTCCTCCTCCTCATCCTCTCCCTTTTCCTGATCCTCTTCCTTATCCTCCTCCTCCGCCACCAGCACCAATACGACCGGCTCAGACTCCACCCGCACGGTCATCGTCAACCTTGCCTTCCTCCACTCCGGCTCAGGATTCTTCACCTCCAGTTCCACCTCGGGCTACTCTTACGACACATGCAGACGTTCCGACTCGCCCGATCACACGATCGCAAACAGGGAATCCTGCCCAGACTCCATCCCAAGCTCCTACTAGACTATCGAGCAGAGGTAGGCACATTCGATGGCCGGCGCGCTATTTGGATTAGGGTATCGTGCCTTTAGCACTGCAGGGGAGTACCTGTGGTGATGGAGGTCATGAATGACCTCTATAATAGCACGCAATATTAATAAACAAAATAAAATGACCTCTATAATAGCAAGCAGTATTAATAAACAAAATAAAATTACGCACTGTAATTTATAGACTGTGTTCAAAAATTTAACGAAAATTATTTGGGATGGCAATACTTTGTTTACGCTTTTCTAACCGCCATCTATCTTACGCAAGCAAGCGGATTTTTGTGATTTTATTATGGAATTATTTCATTAAATAAACATTATAATAATCTCTTTATTGAAAACATTTTATACTGTTTTATGCGGATATCTGGGGTTCAAGCTTCAGGCTACCTGCTTGTAAAAACTGCAATTATATACTCAACTGGCTTCTGTGTTTAACATCCTTACAAAAGAAGTTCTGCCTGACTAACAATTACTACAGCAGAGCTTCAATATATATATATATAATATATATATAATATATATATATATATATATATATATATATATATATATATATATATATATATATATATAATATATATATATATATATATATATATATATATATATATATATATATAATTTATTTTTACCAAAGATCTATTTCCTTATTTGAAAAGGTCATATTTTATTCATCTATATATTTTAATTATAATATTCTCTCATAATAATGTTTTCGTACCCTTATGTTATTTTATTTATCTAACTTCCCAATAAATTTCACAGATTGATTGCTATATTTTTGCAAGTAAAGATTTGGTTATATTTCGGATATTTACTATTTCAGTAA
Organism: Trachelipus rathkii; assembly: GCA_015478945.1. Taxonomy (NCBI): domain Eukaryota; kingdom Metazoa; phylum Arthropoda; class Malacostraca; order Isopoda; family Trachelipodidae; genus Trachelipus; species Trachelipus rathkii. The sequence continues at coordinate 3,979 of JABUQX010006332.1, read as the reverse complement.
GACAGTATCTAATAAGACTAAGATTAGCTGACAAGTGACAAGAATATCATTATCCTTTAATTTTATGTAAATTATGTTATACATATGTGCCCCCCCCCCGAATCTCTGTAAAGCCCCCCCGGAGAAAATTGTCTGAAAGAAACACTGGTAAGAAAGGTTGAATAAGACTAGGAATTATCATCAGTATTCAGCAAACAAGCAACAGTAAACCTATATTTAAACAAATAAACAATATATAATAAACATAACAATAATTTTAACAATAAAATAAATAATACATAATACTAAATACATGAAATCAAAATGTATGAAAATATATATAACACTGTATATAAATAAGAAAATAAAATAGTTCCCCCTAAAATGAAGTTTTCTTTGAGGGGGGATTTAAGGATGACTATTATATTTTGAAATAATAATTAACACAAATTTGAATACGTAAATTAATTTAACACTTGAAATAACGTAAATTTAGCATGCAATTTGTAAATGAAATAAATTGACTTAAAAACTATTATGAAAAATATGGAACACGAGAAAATCACTAATAACAATATTTAATCACGAAAATGTAAATTGGCTACACTAATAAATATTGTTAGATGACGTACCCATGTACTTTACAAAAGATGGTAAGAAATAATGCGAGACACTGTCAATATTGCTTCTTAAACACAATCGGTGGAATCACAGAAACACGAGGATTGATATGTAAACATACAAACATCGGGAATGTAAATATCAAGCTTTTCTTCACAAATGAAAAGGAGCATTCAAAAATAACGTTGTAAGCTTCAAAATGGCGAACACAAGAAGAATGAGGGAGACGAGCGTGACGACATCTAGCGATGCGCGGGAAGACTTACAGAGCGGAAGGAGAAAGAGAGAGAGAGAGAGAGAGAGAGAGAGAGAGAGAGAGAGAGAGAGAGAAGAGAGAAGAGAGAAGAAGAGAGAGAAGAGAAGAGAGAGAGAAGAGAGATGAGTTATTGAAAAATATAAAATAAGAAGACTACATTTACCCCCCCTCTAGGGACGGAGTCCCTAGAAGAGGAGAGTAGGATGTAGGAGGCGTGGACGAACGGGAAGAATGAACGCAAAAGGAGGGGTCATGTCAGTTAAAAACGTGGTTTCAGAAACTCGGAAGCGTGATCCCAACAACGGACATGCTCTCGACCTTTGGTCCAAGCTGTAATATCGACGACAATAAAATGTATGTGACTTAATTGCTAAAAATGAAGTTCGGCGAGCGGAGCCGAAAGTGAAGTGGCGGCCAGAGCCGAAATTGGAGCAGCAGTCGGAACTGTAGACGAAGTAACAACCGGAGTTGAAGGATGATGAGCCGGAGCAAAAGGGATGGGAAAGCCGGAGCCGGAGGGGAAAATGGAAGGACGAAGTGGAAGAGGAAAGAAGAGGCATAGTTGAAGAAAAGAGAAAAGTCTGAAAAAGGGTAATCACCATAAGAAGATACAGCGCTAAAAGACACCATGTCTCGCGACTTCAAGACATGGCAGGAGTGTTTAACGGAAAAGTACAAGGTTTCAAACAATTCCTAGTCTGGGCGCCCCACTTCTGGTGGTTCAAACAAATACCCTGTTGATCGTGGGTAGGAGGAGTGGAAGGGGGCTGAGAAGCTGCTTGACCAGGAGGGTGATAAGGTAGAGCAACAGGTTGACGATGTGGAGTAGGAGAGCGGTGAAAGGAACGGCGGCGCTGGTTGGGAGAGCGAGGGTAATGAGGATAGGAAGGAGAAGAATGAAGAGGAAAAGGTTGAGGAGGAGGTGAAGCATAGTGAGAGTAAGAAGGAGGAGGATAAGATTGAAAATGAGTAGGACGTGATTCAAGGGTTCGAATCCTTGTCACCAAATCGTAAATAGTATTTTCTAAAGTATTAATACGCGCTTCAAGAGCGGCAACATGAGACTGAGAAGAGCTGATTACATTCACGTGTCCTTGCGCTTGCGGAATACCGAGGGGTTGCTGACCCTGACCTAGCGACAAGGAGGAGATAAATGAGGCGTTAGGTGGTGGAGTCGGAGCCATTAAGGGTTTCGCCTTTACGATACGATCGGCATGGGCTGCAAGCTCATGCAGAGAAATGTTTGGGTCAACGCTAGCGAGTTGAAATTGCAATTCAGTGGGCAATTTTTGTAAGAATAATTGACGGAAAATTTGTATACATGGACCAACTGGAGGACCATCTAAAAGACCCAACATATCGTACATCAAAATGGAAGGTAGCCGATCTCCAAGGCTCTCGTTTTGTAAAAGCATCCTAATCTTCTCACTATCTGTTACACCTAATCTATTTATAAGTTCTTTTTTTTAGAAATGAATATGGTTGATTATTGGAATGTAATTGCGGTAAAATGTCACGCAATCGTTGCAATACTTTTACTGGTAAGATATTTAAAAGCGCTTTAAAGCGATCACTTTCATTTGTGGACTCAAGTTGTAACTCCAACAAAGCAAATGTAAGCTCTAAATCTTTTTCTATAAACTTACCATTGTAACAAGTGGTTTTAGTCCGTTCAGGAGTTGAAGTGTCAATATTATTTTGGGCGATATCACCTTCTACAGGTGACATTATGACAAAAAATATATCAAAAATGTGAAAGTAGACAAAATATTATAAATAAAACGACAGGGGAGCACTGTCGCAAATCTGCCTAAGCTAACTAAGCTATATCTAAAATAACTTAAAATTAGAAAGGAACTTAAGTCTAAAATATAAAAACTGGGGCATGAAAAACCCGAAAAAAAAATAATTACAATGGTGGGGAAGGCAAAAGCACCTTACAAATCTGCCTGTTATTTTTGGGCAGATCCCGAAAATAATGAATAATGTTGAAATGAGGCCTGAACAATAGACCAAAAAATGCATAAAAATATTATATATAGACGTAAAAATATTTTTAAAATATACGTAAATTTTTGTTAAATATATATATATATATAATATATATATATATATATATATATATATATATATATATATATATATATATATATATTATATATATATATATATATATATATATATATATATATATATATATATATATATATATATATATATATATATATATCCGGAGAATTGCGTTCGGTGGAAACTGAGAAGTCAGACACGTCTTGGAGGGCTTCGTGTAGGCCAGGAGGATGTTCTTTCACGACGGGAGTCACCAGAATGAAGGGGGTGAAGTTGTGCAGGAGATCGGCTCCGCTGGAGGTTGAATGAAAATCGGGTCTTTTGATGGTAAGAAGGTTGATAAAGACTAGGAAGTTTATCATCAGTATTCAAGGGCAAAAAAAGCAAAGATGCAATTCTAACAAATAACAATATACATAATAAATAACAATAATTTTAACAATAAAATAAATAATACATAATACTAAATACATGAAATCAAAATGTATGAAAATATATATAACACTGTATATAAATAAGAAAATAAAATAGTTCCCCCTAAAATGAAGTTTTCTTTGAGGGGGAATTTAAGGGAAACAATTATAATTGAAATAAAAAATTAATATACTAATTTGAATACGTAAAGTAAAATATACACTTGTAAATATTAGCATGCAATTTGATAATGGATAAATTGACAAAATAATTATTATAAAAAATATGGAACACGAAAATGCATATAATAACATATTTCAAACGCGTAAATGTAAACGATACAATAAAGCAAAATATTGTTAAACATCATACCCAGTACTTTACAAAAGATGGTAAGAAATAATGCGAGACACTGTCAATATTGCTTCTTAAACACAATCGGTGGAATCACAGAAACACGAGGATTGATATGTAAACATACAAACATCGGGAATGTAAATATCAAGCCTTTCTTCACAAATAAAAAGGAGCATTGAAAAATAACGTATACTTCAAAATGGTCGATGACAAGAAAGAGAGAGGGAGACGAGCGGTGAAACGACATCTAGTGATGCGCCGGGAAGACTGCACAGAGCGGAA
>JABUQX010006331.1:12500-19431 GCA_015478945.1 Trachelipus rathkii | reverse complement strand
ACAGAGATGAGATATGTTGGCTATAAATAATGGAAGGTCTGCGAACATAGAGATTGTAACCCCATTATAGGACATTTCAGATCACGACCGTAATGGCTGTCCATTTACAGTAAACTGACAACCTAAGGTTGAAAGGGGCAAATTTATATGTTGATTTTTTATAATGTCCTGATATGCCTCGTGTTTACAATTCAGCGTATTACTTTTTGAGAAGAATTTCCGTAACCATGTTTGGAAATACTGATAGCTTGATAAACCATGAGATGAAATTTAAATTACTCGTTCGATGGCCGTGTTTGCATACTCTTTCTGATTGGGTAACTCTGGCGTGGTTGTTAAAAAGCGACTTCTCAATTTCCAAAATGCTTTGGGGAAATACACTTCACTTTCTAACAATACCGGATAAAGCTCTAGCAGTTTGAAGATTAGGCTCAGACATGGAGTTGTAGCATTCGAATTACTTTTATTTCAAGGTGCAATTTAGGGACTTGAACCGGGATAAGCGGATTCTAGCATCTACGATGGCAGAATACAGTCTTTCCTGAGAAGAATTATCACCATTTAATCGCCGTAGAATTCGTAACGTGTATTACACTTTACGGGTGTGCTCGCTTGTATCTACATGTTAGCCTTCATCTTATGAAGCTGTAAAAACACATGATTGAAGATGAGAACTGTTAGCATCATCAGAAAGTTCAGTAGATGTTCTATGTAGCTTCTATAAGGATCAGACTAGCTGCTGGAGTGCCGAGCGCAAGTTTCATTGAGCCGGTAAACACTCATTGATAAAGCGCAAGTGTGATAGGAAAGTTCGACCTGTAATACACTATGCTGGTCGTCACTGTAGGACAGGTCCTGTACCATAGGGTATTGTCAATTTCGGTTTTTAAAATATAGAATCATTAGATGGATCTAGATACTGGTCTGATCGATGCCTGGGATATCGCTCTAGAGAACGTCAGTGCTCGGTGATTGAATTGTGGGGTAATGCTGAGTGAGTTGCTGTTCGCTCACGCTAATCTTGAAAGTGGATTCATGCGAGAAGAGATCGCAATTCGCCTCTTCGCAGAGTCTGGCACTAGCAGGGTGAAAGGCAATGCATCTTGGCGGTGTGGTGATAGGCCGAATAATGAACAAAGCTTCATATGTGCTCCACTTATATACATGTTAGGCGAAAGTTGTAGTTAAAGATGCCATCTAGTAGTTAAATGGTGAATACATCAATACGTTTTGTAGATTTAGGCCTTCTAGCCTTAGGGTTTTTCCGCACTGTGATTTTCTTATGACCTTTCTTCTTCTTCAGAGCTCTCTTTGTCTTAGGCTTTTTCCTATTTGTGGTGGTCCGGCGTCCTTTAACTCTAGCCCGGCCCTGCCCTGTCATTTTTCGTCTTATTTTGCGTTTAACGTCATCGAGCATCTCGTCGGAAACCTCGGCAATCCGCCTTTTTAATGAAGCACGAGGATTGGCTCCTGTCGCTATATCTTGCATCGTGTGCAGGCCTGTTCTTATGGCTTTTTTACCTAGATATTCACCCCCTCTTCTAAATACGGGGATGGCGCTTCGCAATAGCTTAGTGAAAAATCCTCCGAGACCGTATCCTCTTTGTGATCTCGATCCAATGAATACTCTTTCCATGCTTATTACTTATGTAGCTGGAGCTTCTTTCCTATACTATCTTTACACTGCAAGAGTATACCAATGAATGAAAAAATGCAATTGAGTATGTCCCTTATATATCCTGCAGAGGCATCTATTTCTTGAATGAATTCCAGTAGCATATAGATGAGATTTTCAATTCTGGTTAAAAAATGTTCCATCATTTTATAGCTGATGGGGACGTTTCTTTCTAATGTGTACTTTACACATCAATGTGCCACTTGTAAATGGAAATGGCCGTCCTTCCACGTCCTTTATATGTACTCTTATAGACCCGATCAATGACCTGTTCAGTGAGAGATAGTGCACATTGGGGAATGTTATTACCTTACTCTCTTCAGGAAAATAAACTACCCTTAACAGAGGAGCCGTAGTATCGCCCACATACTGGTGCTCGACTATATCAGTGTAAACATATGCCATCCCAGGATGGTTTGAGATTCCTGGGTATACAGAGCGTTTTTTTTTTTTTTCTATTAAGCTTACATACCCTAGTCTTGTCTCGAATTCTTCCTTGGTTATATGTTCGTTTTCTACTGTTTTCATAACCCTTTTCAGCAGTAGTGGTACATCCATGGAGGACATCTACCAACCTTTACGTTCATGGAACGTTGTTTTCCGTTGCCGTATGACCGATCTCCTGAGGAAAACAACGTCAATATCTCTAGGTTACTGCTGCGTTGATCTCAAAGTAATTTGCACTTTGATCATTCATAGAGGGATGAATATCTGTGTTTGTAATTAAAGATTTCTACACATATACTAGTCAGCTAGAAGCGTAATTTTAAATAACTGAACATTGGCCCGACGGACTTGAAATGGATTTCTCCTCAATACAATCCTTCAAAAAGTACTCTCTAGTCCCCCATCAGTATACGGCGGTTTAGAGCACCTGTTTCTTCACCATCCAAATATAGTTTCCAACACAGTTACACTTCTGTAACATTCATCAGTAAAGATTATGGCGGAACATTTTCCACATCTGTATTTAATATCACTTCACACAACCCTACTTCATAAACGTCTCTTTCAATGTCAATAGGATTCAGTAACTCCGTCGTGAAGTCTGAGAGCTTATTATCAGGATGTAGATTCATTGAAGCCGAAGAAGGCAGAGTTAAATAGAAGTGGTCTGTACTCGCCATGGCCACAATGAATACTGATTAATGATTCTTAATTTCACTTGCTTTTATATATGAGTTAAACTTGTCAGGATAACCTACCCATTTAACCAAGTACTGTTTATTTTGACCCTTTCCTTTCGATCCTAATATCTTTTCAATTTTATACACATTACTTTCAGGATTGAAGCGTATTTTTTGTATTTCCTGTTTATAAAAACCGCCTTTTATCTTTTCACCGTCTAAATCCTCCAGATAATATAATTTTAAGCCATCATAAGGGAAGTCTCGAATATTGTGAACTTTGAAAACCTCTGTAGACCACCCTGACTCGTAGCCTTTCCTAAACCTTTCCGCCTCTCTGGAGACTCGCACATAATCACCTGTGCATACACCTGAATTATCCTTTATTTTCCTGACTCTTTGTTGTGAATGATCCACCATCGTAGGGCTTTATTTTCGACATTTCTAGAGGGGTAGATTTTATAGTTCTGTGGAACGATCTATTATAAGAATGAGCAAGGTCTTGTAGTATGTCAATATACTTAAAAGTGTTCATACGGGTAAAGTACCGGTGCATTTTCTCCTTGATAGTACGCTGTACTCTTTCAACTATAGCTGCTTTATTCACTGAGAATGTATTGTAATACCCCATGTCATGTTCTTTAACTAATTCTTGAAATTCTCGACCTAGAAACTCAGTGCCTTGGTCCGTCCACAGCATTCTTGGCCATCGCCTGTCACCCCTCTATAATTTCTCTCAAAGCGTCAGATACAGTACAACTGACTTTTTATCTTTTAAAGGTTTTAACCATAAATATCTAGAATACACATCAATGGTGAAAAGTATGTATTGATATCCATCGTTGTACGAGCTGTATTTAACCATTTCGGATAAATCCAGCTGCCATAGCGCTATCCGAGAACAGTGGGACTATGGTTTTCCGGTGGAAGATTTTTTCTGCGAAAGGTTTTGTAGAGTGAAAGCCTCCTGCCCTCTAATATGCTTTCAACTCTTTTCCGGCAAATGCCCGGAAACAATCGAGGAACCTTGTGAATCCATTACCATAGCTATTAGGGCTCCTTCACATCGTAATAATACTTATCAACCACCTTCCTTAGCCTCCATGGTGTATACTGACATAAATTAAAAAACATTTTCTATATATATTATATATATATATATATATATTATATATATAATATATTAGATATATATATATAATATATATATATATATATTATATCTATATATATATATTATATATACTATATATATATATAATATACGTATATATATATACGGTAAAAGGAAATATAAAACACAGTGTTTAATATGATGAATTTATTTATTTATTCACAAGTGAGCAAATTCAGAACAACGTACAAGTTATAAATATATATTATACATATTATATATATATATTATTATATAATATATATATATATCAATATATATATATATAATATATATATTATATATATTATATATTATATAGTATATATATTTGAATTAATAATATTAATAACACCACAGCGGTTTTAGTCATCCATTTAAATTAAGGGTGTGGGGACTTTTCTTACTACTTCCTTTACCAAACGTTAATTTTATCTGAAGCCATAGAGAGAACCTTGAAAGGACTAGAATCGGTCTTGGTGGTCTGGAATATCATCCCAGTCTGCTAATCTGCGGTGTTCAATCGATAAAGCATCGGGGAAAATTTATAGTCTGAAGCTCCTGTCTGATAGCTGGCCACCCTGTTACAGCCCCTTTCTTCCAGTCGCGCGAGAGATCAGCTATTAAATCCACAATGTTTGATCCTTTAACTATCTCATCATCAATAATGATTTGTCCTAGCTCATTCCAAGTTATCTGTTCTTTTAAAATATTATAGAGAGTTAGTCCTGATTTGCGAGACCTGTTTGGCAAGCTCTCCTCTAGGATATTTCTTAAGTTGTCTTCGTACTTCACCTCAGGTTTTACTTCTTGTGGTAGATTTGTCTCCTCCACGTCAGACTTAATTAGTGGGCCCTTTAGATGCAGATCCTTGAGGCTTAATAATTTCTGCATTGCATCCTGGTATAAGATACGCTTCTCATGTATGTTAATGTCTGAATTTAATATCCGATACACCTCTTTCTCGTAGTTGTTTATCTGTTCAACTTTAGGGTCTAACAAGCTGTAAGGTAGAGGTTGCTGATGAATTTGTCCTGTAATCAAAGGTTGTTGGTTCTCTCGAGAGAAATGGTGTTGATGTGATGGTTGAATTTGCAGTGAGGACTGTACTGCGTAAGGCTGTGATTGGGTAGGCTGAGTATGGGGATTCTGCATCGATGAAGTAGTATTACACTTCATTTTCTCATATTCGTTAAACGGTAATACAGCGACCTTCTTCATTATGAAGATATCCACTTGGTAATCAGAGGAGCAATTACTGAGAAAAGTAGAGGAAGGAAAACACCGCCTCCCTTCTGCAGCACCTTCTTTTTATTTTTCAGTTGCTTTATGTTACGGGAGAGTTTTTTAATGGTGTTTCTGTGTCGACGCAGCTTTACCTTCTGAGGTCTGTTTAAAGGAACATTCCCCTTTATAAGATTCAAGCAGAGTTCACATACACACTGGACGAACTTCTCATCATCACAGATTATTTTACGCTTTTCAGCCGGTTTCAGCTTTTTAAATCTTTTTATAAGAGGTAAATACTTTACAACTAAACTACTCATTGTGCAGGAATGTACACAGTTTCTACCTCGTGCGGTAGAATGTTGGTGCGGAGCAGAACTCTATGCGTGTTCCTAGGATGAAGCTCACACAGCAAGTATCCGTATGGATCCGAAGTAACTTCTTTATATACTTTCAAGAACTCTTTTCTGGCCAACGGAAACATCTGAGACCCTAGAACATTGACCTGGCTCATATCTCTTCTTTGTCCAAACAGAATCAGATACTGAGTGTTTAAAGAAACAGTCCTCATGTGCTTGCTTTGATGAAAAATGTTCTGTGTAATGAAAAATACAGATATATTTAAATGATGGGAATACACCGTAAACGTCTCAGCTATATCTTCGTTTAACTTGTGCAACATGTCGTCCAGTACTATAACTTTATGACCTTGTACATTTTCCAATGATTTAATATCGTATATCCCTTCATGGAATTCTACTATATTATTATACTCATTAAACTTCTCCTGGAATACACTATAGCACCAGATTATTTTCACGGGTGCATGCTCAAAAATTCCACCATCCTTTAATTTAACAGCAGAAAGGTTTTTCCGCAGCTTGTGGGACCCGCCACCATACATGTAGCAGGGCTGAAGAACATGAATTTACCCACATCCATACTCGTAGCGTGCTCGAGGTATAATGTAGCTTTCGAAGGTATGGTAAGAACATATATATATATATATATATATATATATATATATATATATATATATATATTTAAAATATATACAAAAAAATTATTTATTTTTTATTTATATATATTTATATAATATATATATATTATTACGAACGTTTACTTGATGGTGTTAAAGCAATAACTTCACTTAAAAAGCCTTTACTACATAGCTAGAACTTTAATAATCACAGACGTACATATTTTAACAATAAATATTTTATCATTAATTACGTTTACAATAATATTAAATATATTTATAAGGGTGTATAACACTGTTATAGACATTCACAGAAACTTCACGAAGACTCAAGATTAATACTCTGTAAATCTTTACAAATAAACCACTCATTTATATCGTTGTCTATCATGTAGCTACGTGTCTCATCAATACCATCCGAAAGCACATATGTAAAAAGCTCCCTCTCAGATATCATAGTATGTTTGGTCTCTGGATCGTCAGCATAGATGCTTACCGCCCATCGTTTTCTAAGTAGATGTATGAATTTCTGCACATCAATAGTGTCTAGGAATCGTTTAATAACAGTTTCAGAATCATCAACCAGCATTTTCTTGAATGCGTAGTATTCCTCGTATAACATATAATGAACGACTGACACATAGTTAGATAACACACTCACTCTCTTCATATGCCTTATCACCCTTCCGCCTACCTCTGACATACACTTCAGCTGTTGTATTCCTGAGATGAAGAATCCATGTGAAGTACGTTCAAATACTTCTAAGCCG
>JABUQX010006331.1:0-5000 GCA_015478945.1 Trachelipus rathkii | reverse complement strand
AGGAACTTTTACCTTTATTTTTGCATTTCTTATCAGTTACCAAATATTTTTACCATAATTTTGAATCACCCTATATATATATATATATATATATATATATATATAATATATATATATATAACATATATATATATATATATATATATATATATATATATATAATATATATATATAATAATATATATATTATATAGTATATATAATATATATATAAACTGCTCAAAACTTCTGAAAATGGAGTGAAATATATGTAAGTTAAATTCATTTACATGTTATATGTCACCGGAGACTCTGCTGAATTTGACCGAGTGTGAGTCACTAAGTCCAAAAATTGAAGGAGAGTCCAAGTCTGAGTCCCAAAAAAAATGTGGCCAAGTCCATTGAGTCTTGGCCTGAGTCCTAGGCTCGGTACATTACACTGGTCAACAATGATTTTGGAACTAAAACGGGAATAGGTGTTCTGATGTAGGTATAGTATGTCTGAATGCGATGCATGTAGTCGGAAAAATGACGGATGCAACGTCACAATTGGGTCTGTTATGAGTCATTACTTGAGTCATGCTTTAACACGAAAAATCGTTAAAAAATTATATAATGCTTCTCCCTTGAGAATTTTGTAGAAAGGCTCGCACGCTTACCTAAAAACAAAACATGAGATCAACAACAACTAAAAAAATTACCAAAATACAAAAAAGATTCAAAAGAAAAAAATGAAGATCACCAACGTAAAAAATTAAAGCCTAAACAATACAAACATAAAGTACAGACGCCAGATTTTTTTTTTTTTTACAGTGTAAAGGTTGTGTCTGTGTGTTGTTATTTATTTTTTTTTAAATATAATATATATATATATATATATATTATAATATATATATTATATATAATATATATATATAATATATATATATATATATATAAAATATATATAATATATATATATATATATATATATATATATATATATTTTAACAGTGAAAGAATGTTAATTTAGTTTGTTCAGATATATATTTAAAAAGTATGAGTACCAAACGTGTTTGTATAAATTCTCCGAATGTCTTTTGCTACGTATGTGGAGAATATACTACGAAAAGTCAACGGAAACCAATCACTCAATTGTTTAAAACGGCTTATAAACATTATTTTAAGTGTGCGTTGGGTGACCAGGATAAGCCATGGGCCCCACACATAACATGCATTAGATGTTATGTTAAATTAACCCAGTGGTTAAAAGGTGAAAAAGCGCATTTGCCCTTTGGAGTGCCGATGTATTGGATGGAGCAAAGGAATCATATACAGGATTGCTACTTTTGCTTAACAAATGTATGTGGCTTCAATTCAAAAACTAAAGCAAACATTGCCTATCCGACAATTAACTCAGCCAGGAGACCAGTCCCCCATAATGATGAGAACCTACCGATTCCTATAGCACCAGCTTCTTGGAAAGAGGTTCCTGACTCAGATAAAGATTTGTTTGACTCTAATGCTGGAGCATCGGGTGCTGCAGATATGCCATATATCCCAGACGAATCAAATGCAACACCACACATGATTACGCAACCGGAACTAAATGATTTAGTACGAGACCTGTATTTGTCAAAACAGCAAGCTGAAATCTTAGGTTCACGCCTGCAGGAGTGGAATTTGTTAGATCAAAAGGTTAATATTAGTATATATAGAAATAGAAACAGGAATTTAGAGAAATATTTTACAAAGAGTAACTTAATATGTTCATGTTCCGATGTTAATGGACTTATGCGTGAGCTTGGTATTCCGTATTTAGATGGTGAATGGCGCTTATTCATAGACGCTTCAAAAACTAGCCTAAAAGCCGTCTTATTGCATAACTCAAACAAGTTTTCCTCAATTCCGGTTGCGCATGCTGTTGGAATGAAGGAAACCTATGAAAGTATGTCCGAAATATTGAAGGCTATTAAATATTATGACCACACATGGCTTATCTGTTGTGATCTGAAAGTTGTTGGACTCCTTCTTGGTCTACAGGGAGGATTCACCAAACACTGTTGTTTTTTGTGTTTATGGGACAGCCGGGATACTAAGCAACATTACGTACGAAAAACATGGAGAGAAAGAGATACATTTACCCCGGGCAAAGAGAATGTTAAGTATAAGCCCCTTGTAGATCCTAAGCGAGTTATTTTACCACCATTACATATTAAACTTGGATTGATGAAGAATTTTGTGAAGGCCATGGATAAGGAAGGAGATGGATTTAAATATTTATGTGACGTTTTCGTCGGACCGCAGATTTGACAGCTACAACGTGACCCCGCTTTTGACAAGAAATTAAACCATGATGAACTATCTGCATGGAATTCCTTCAAAGACGTTATTACAGGCTTCCTTGGAAACAAACGAGTTGAAAATAGCGATCGTATAGTAGAGAGGTTGCTAGTTAATTACAAGAACTTAGGCTGCAGAATGTCACTAAAAATACATTTTTTACATTCTCATCTGACATTTTTTCCACCAAATCTCGGGGCAGTAAGCGATGAACAAGGTGAAAGATTCCACCAAGATATACAGCAAATGGAGAAACGTTATCAGGGCAGATGGGATGAAGCAATGATGAGTGATTACTGCTGGTTTCTGAAAAGAGAAGACACTTCAGAACATAAAAGAAAAAGTAGTTATCGAAAGTTCAATGTGGCACAAATTCAGGAAAATTAAGGTAAATATATATCATTTTTATGTGGTAATGCATTATACATACATGTTTTATTACTCGTGACATCATAACTCTGTAAATTTGACTATAAAATTAATTAATTTTATAGTCAAGTTTAATAATAATAATAATATATCTTTGTTACAACATACGCATATTTGGAGGTATTATACCTTAACTTTGGAAGCTTGTAACTCAAAAACTATACGTGATACAAGAATTCTAAAATCATTTTTGGAATCTGCATGAAAAATACGTATAGTTTCACCTAATTTTATTTCAGTTACGAAAAATTTCCCAAAATTTGTTGACCAGTGTTATTAATGCTAATTCTAATTAGTCTAATAACTATTATTCTAATTATTATTTTAATAATAATAATAATAATAATAATAATAATAATAATAATAATAATAATAATAATAATAATAATAATAATAATAATAATAATAATTATTATTATTATTATTATTATTATTATTATTTTTACAGAGGTGGGCGTGCAAATTTTAAACTTTAGAGCGCAAACGCAAAAGCGCAAAGTGGAAAAACTTAGTCCGCAAGCGCAAAAGCGATCAATTTTTCAAAAAAATTAGTCCGCAAGCACAAAGCGCACATATCCTTAAATCAAATTTTGTTTAAAAGCGCAAATTTAGGAGTGCAAAAAAGAATATAAAAAATAAAGCACAAGTATTTAAAGTTGAATTATATTTAAATTTTAATTGAAAGATATATATATATATATATATATATATATAGTATATATAGACAAAATATATATATATATAATTATAATATATATATTATATATCATATATATATATATATTATATATATATATATTATATATATATATATATATATATATATATATATATATATATATATATATATAACAAAAAATTTGAAAGATTTTATTCTTATTCAAATATTTATCTGTGATCCTCCTCCTCGCTCTTCTCTTGGCATTCTGAACTGAGAGTGCATATTCCCTTTCATAAAAAAATTTTCAAAATTGCTGGATGCCATGGCTGCCCTCTTTTGCTCTTAGAAATCTCAGAGGCCTTTACTAAACAACTTCTCCATGGCCGCTTGATTGGGTTATGAGGTATTTTTTACTTTAATAAAACAAGTCCACCCCGACCTCCTGGTATTTCACACGGAAACAGGTTCCTAGGGTACTGTCTGTGAACCATTTTAACTGCAGACCACCTATCCATGATTTCTCCCATATTCTCTCCTCCAGAGGTGTTGTGCTGATATATGGGGCCCTTCAGTTTACTGAAATATTTAGAAATGGGTCAAGAACTCAAATCTTTTTTAAGTTTCATTTGAACATTATATCAGTGTATTGTGAATATAATGGAACATAAATAGATTTTATAGTTGTTAATTTAAGTTGTATATATATATATATATATATATATAATATATATAATATATATATAGTATATTATATATATATATATATATATATTATATATATATATTATATATATAATATTATATGTATATATATATATATATATATATTAGTATATATATATTATATAAGCTGAAATGTTTGCCCAAGTTACCCTTGCCCAATCAATTGTAAATTTGTAGAATACCCCCGAATTGTATTTTCACCATGCTAGGATTACGATCCTGCGACCCTTGCAAGATGAGCGTGCATTGTGTTTCGATTATTATTATTCCACCGATGCGCGGTACCGCTGTTTGGCCCTGCGTTTCGGAGTGCGAGCGGAGGAACCGTGATAAGTGAATGCTCTTCTTAGGACAGTAGAAGTATTCTCGGTTTTCTCTTTTGTCTCGTCGTAGCGTAGTGCACGCAAACAACATGCACGCTCGATCTGCAATGGGTCCAGGATGCGTTATCCTAGGGCATGGTGAAAATACATTTAGGGGCGTATTTACAAATATAATATATATATATATATATATATATATATATATATATATAATATATATATATATATATATATATATATATATATAGTATATTAATATATAAACTAGTATATATATACCAGTATATATAATATATAATAATGATAATATATATATATATTATAATATATATAATATATATATATAAATATATATATATATATATATATATATATATATATATATATATATAATACAAGAGATGCTTGAAGTTTGTTCCAAATTATAAAAATAACTCACCATAATTGGGTCACTTTCAGACTCTGTCCCATCACCTTCAGTGCCTTAATGTTTACAAGTAAGATTCGCTCCAATATTACACTTTATTTCCTCCAGTATCCTGGTCTTGGTAGCTTAGTACTTT
>JABUQX010006330.1:0-25621 GCA_015478945.1 Trachelipus rathkii | reverse complement strand
CGTAGGGCAGGAGGCAGGAGGCAGGAGGCAGGAGGCAGGAGGCAGGCAGGCAGGCGGCAGGCAGGCAGGCAGGAGGCAGGCAGGCAGGCAGGCAGGCAGGCAGGCAGGCAGACAGGCAGGCAGGCCAGTTCGTTTGAAATAACTCTTCGATGTTTATTTACTATTTAGTTCATACAACGTCGTTTTATTTTCCGCGATTTTATTCTTTTTTCCCAATTACTTTTATAATATCTTATCGAATATAAATATACTGTATACAATAATTTGAATCTCAGAGTTTCAAATCTGCATTGTGCAATCGCATCCGTTAAATTATTCGTAAGAATGGACCATGGAAATGTCCAACAATATATAGAATATTTGTTATTGGCAGGCAGGCAGGCAGGCAGGCAGGCAGGCAGGCAGGCAGGCAGGCAGGCAGGCAGGCAGGCAGGCAGGCAGGCAGGCAGGCAGGCAGGCAGGCAGCCAGGCAGCCAGGCAGGCAGGCAAGCAGGCAGGCAGGCAGGAGGGTAGGCAGTCAGGAAGGCAGGCAGGCAGTCAGGCAGGCAGGGGGCAGGCGGCAGGCGGGAGGAGGGAGGCGGTAGGCGGCAAAGAGAGGCAGGCGGAAAAGAAGGTCAGGCAGGCAGGAAGGCAGGCCAGGCAGGCAGGCAGGCAGGCAGGCAGGCAGGCAGGCCAGCGGCAGCTAGCCAGGCAGGCAGGCTGCAGGCAGTCAGCAGGCAGGCAGGCAGGCAGGCGGCAGGAGGCAGGCAGCAGGGAGGTAGGCAGGCAGGCAGGCAGGCAGGCAGGCAGGCAGGCAGGCAGGCAGGCAGGCAGGCAGGCAGGCAGGCAGGCAGGCAGGCAGGCAGGCAGGCAGTCAGGAAGGCAGGCAGGCAGGTAGGCAGTTCGGCAGGCAGGGGCAGGCAGCAGGCGGCAGGCGGCAGGCAGGCAGGCATGGGCAGGCAGGCAGGCAGGCGGCAGGCAGGCAGGCAGGCGGCAGAAGGCAGGCAGGCAGGCAGGCAGGCAGGCAGGCACCGACAGGCAGGCAGGCAAGCAGGCAAGCAGGCAGGCAGGCGGGCAGGCAGGCAGGCAGGCGGCAGGCAGGCAGGAGGCAGGCAGGCAGCAGTTCTTTGAAATAACTACATATCGATGATTTATTATTTCTATTTTTAGTTCTAAAACTGTTTATTTAAAGTTTTACTTCCCTTAAACCAATTCACATTTTATATTAGACCTCGAAAATTACTTCTTTTTATCAAACATAACTTATGCATCCAGACTTAACTTAGGTTAACTGTACTTTAGTTAACTTAACTTAGGTTACGGAACTTAGGTTTAACTTATATTAGGTTTAACGTAAAAGAACTTGGTTAAACGAAACTTAGGTTAACGGAACTTAGGTTAACTTAACTTAGGTTAACTTAACTTAGGTTAACGGAAACTTAGGTTAACGGAAACTTAGTTAACGGATTAGGTTAACGGACTTTAGGTTAACGGACTTAAGGTTAACGGAACTTAGGTTAACTTATTAGGTTAAGGAACTTAGGTTAGCACACTTAGGTTTACGAACTTAGTTACGGAACTTAGGTTACGGAAATTGGGTTACGGACTTAGGTAACGAAACTTAGGTTAAGGAACTTAGGTTATCTTACTTTAGGTTAACTTAAGCTTAGTTAACTTAACTTTAAGGTACTTTTAACTTAGGTACTTAACTTGGTTAACGGAACTTAGGTTAACCTTAAGCTTAAGGTTAACTTACTTAGGCCAGGCAGCGTTCATTGAAATAACTTACATATGGATGTTTATATTTACTAATTTAAGTTCTTACAAAGTGTTTATTTACGTTTTTACATCTTTTTCCAATTTCTTTTTTATAATAGGTAACGAATATAAATTCCTGTATAATAACTTATGAATCTCAGAGTTCAAATCTGCATGTGGATGCCTCCGTTAATCTTAGTTCGTAAATGGGAATGGAAATGTTTAACAATATATAAGAATATTTTGTTACTTCGCAGGCAGGCAGGCAGCGCAGGCAGGCTAAGCAGGCTGGCAGGCAGGCAGAAGGCAGGCAGGCAGTCAGGCAGGCAGGCAGGCGGCAGGCAGGAGTCAGGCAGGCAGGCAGGCAGGCAGGCAGGCAGGCAGGCAGGCAGGCGGCAGGCAGGCAGGCAGGCAGGCAGGCAAGGCAGGCAGGCGCCAGGCAGGGGCGGCAGCAGGCAGGCAGGCAGGAGTGTAGGCAGTCAGGAAGGCGGCCTAGGTAGGCAGGCAGGCGGTAGGAGGCAAGGCAGGCAGGCAGGCAGGCAGGCAGGCAGGCAGCAGGCAGGCAGGCAGGCTAGGCAGGCAGACAGGCAGGCAGGCAGTTCTTTGAAATAACTACATGTTATATTTACTATTTTAGTTCATACAAAGTGTTTTATTTACGATTTAACTTCTTTTTTCCCAATTCTTTTTTAATAATGTCTATATCGATAATATAATTCACTGTATACATAAATTATGAATCTCGAAGTCAATCTGCATGTGGCATGCTCCGTTAAAATTATTCGTAAAATGGACATGGAAAATGTCCCAAAAATATTAAGAATATGTTATTCAGGCAGGCAGGCAGGCAGGGCAGGCAGGCAGGAAGGCAGGCGGGCAGGCAGGAGGCAGGCAGCGGCAGGCAGGCAGGCAGGCAGGCAGGCAGGCAGGCAGGCAGGAAAGAGGCAGGCAGTTAAAGAAGGCAGGCGGAAACGAGGCAGGCGGCAGGGCAGGCAGGCAGGCAGGCCAGGCAGGCCAGGCAGGCAGGCGGCCAGGCCAGGCAAGGCAGGCCAGGCGGCAGACAGGAGGCAGGCAGTTCTTTGAATTACTAATATCGTGTTATATTTAATATTTAGTTCATACAAAGTGTTTATTTCACGATTTTACTTCTTTTTTCCCGCAATTACCTTTTTATAATATCTATCGAATATAAATTCACTTGTATCACATACTTATGAATCTCAGAGTTAATCTGCATGTGCCTGCTCCGTTAATTATTCGTAAAATGACATGAAAATGTCAAATATATAAGAATTTTGTTATTCGGCAAGGCAGGCGGCAGGCAGGCAGGCGGCAGGCAGGCAGGCGGCGGCAGGCAGGCCGCAGGCAGGACAGGCAGCAGGCAGCAGGCAGCAGGCAGCAGGCAGCAGGCAGCAGGCAGGCAGGGCCAACGCAAGGCTAGGCAGGCAGAGTGTAGGCAGCAGGAGGACAGGAGAGTTAGGCAGGCAGGTTAAGGCAGGGGCATGGCAGGCAGGCAGGCAGGCAGGCAGGCAGGCCAGCAGGCAGGCAGGCAGGCAGGCAGGCAGGCAGGCAGGCAGCAGGCAGGCAGGCGGACAGGAAAGAGGAGGCAGAAAGAGGCAGGCAGGCAGGAAGGAGGCAGGCAGGCAGGCAGGCAGGCAGGCAGGCAGGCAGGCAGGCAGAGCGGCAGGCAGGCAGGCAGGCCAGGCAGGCAGGCAGGCAGACAGGCAGGCGGGCATAGCAGGCAGCAGGCAGGCAGGCAGGCAGGGCAGGGCAAGCAGGCAGGCAGGCAGGCAGCAGGCAGGAGGCAGGCAGGCAGGCATGGCAGGCAGGCAGGCAAGGCAGGCGTTCATTGAAATACTAATAATGATGTTATATTTAACTATTATTAGTTCTACACTGTTTATTTTCACGTTTTACTTCTTTTTCCCAATTACTTTTTATAATGCTATGCCGATATAATTCACTGTATTACATAACTTATGATCCCAGAGTTTAGGATTAGGTTAACGGAACTTAAGGTTAACTTAACTTAGGTTAACGGAACTTAGGTTAACTTATATTAGGTTAACAGAACTTAGGTTAACGAAACTTAGGTTAACTAAACTTAGGTTACTTAACTTAGGTTAACTTAACTTAAGTTAACGGAACTTAGGTTAACGGACTTAGTTAACGGACTTAGGTTACGGAACTTAGGTTAACGACTTAGGTTAACGGAATTAGGTTAACTTTATTTAGGGTTAAAGGAACTTAAGGTTAACAACACTTAAGAAGTTAACTGGGAACTTAGGTTAACGGGAAATTAGTTAACGGACTTGGGTTAAAGGATTAGGTTACGGAACTTAGGTTAAGGACTTAGGTATCTGTATTAGGTTACTTACTTAGGTTAACTTAAACTTAGGTTTAACTTACTTAGGTTAAACTTAACACTAGTAACGGAATTGGTTAATTTAACTTAGGTTACTTAAATTAGGGCGGCAAGGCAGTTCATTGACATAACTACATATCGATGTTATATTTACTATTTAAGTTTCTTACAAAGTGTTTCTTTCACAGATTTTTACTTCTTTTTCCCAATTACTTTTTATAATGCTCGAATATAATTCATGTATCAATACTTATGATCTCAGAGTTCAATCTGCATGTGCATGCTCGTTAAAATCTATTCGTAAATGGGGACATGGAAAATGTCTTAAATATATAAGAATATTTGTTATTCGCAGGCAGGCAGGAGGCGGCAGGCAGCAGGCCTGGCAGGACAGGCAGAATAGCGAGGCAGGCAGTCAGGCAGGCAGGCAGGCAGGCAGGCAGGCGTCAGGCAGGCGGCAGGCAGGCAGGCAGGCAGGCAGGCAGGCCAGGCAGGCAAGGCAAGGAGGCAGGCAGCATCGCGGCAGGAGGCAAGCAGGCAGCAGGCAGGAGTGTAGGCCGTCAGGAGGCAGGCAGGCAGTTTTTAGGCAGGCAGGTAGGCAGGCAGCGCGGCAGGCAGGCAGGCAGGCAGGCAGGCAGGCAAGGCAGGCAGGCGGCAAGAGGCCGCAGGCAGTTCTTTGAATGCTTGCTCCAAGATACAGTATATTTTAGTTCATTCAAAGTGTTTTTTCACGATTTTACTTTCTTTTTTCCAATTACCCTTTTTATAATCTTCGACTAATATAATTCACTGTAATCACATACTTTGAATCTCAGAGTTCAATCTGCATTGTGCTGCTCCGTTAAAATTATTGTAAAATGGACATGGAAAAATGTCCAAAAATAATAAGAATTTTTGTTATTCGCAGGGCAGGCAGGCAGGCAGGCGGCAGGCAGCAGGCAGGCAGGCAGGCAGGCAGGCAGCAGGCAGGCAGGCAGGCAAGGCAGGCAGGCAGGCGGCAGGCAGGCAGGAGGCAGGAAGAAGGCAGGCCAGGAAAGCAGGCAGGCAGGCAAGAAGCAGGCAGGCAGGCAGGCGGCAGGCAGGCATGGGCAGGCAGGCAGGCAGGCTGGCAAGGACAGGCATTAGGCAGGCAGGCCAGGGCAGCAAGACAGGCAGGCGGCAGTTCTTTGAAATAACTACATAATGATGTTATCATTTTTACTATTTTAGTCTCTACAAGTGTTTTATTCAGCGATTTTACTTCTTTTTTTCCCAATTACCTTTTTATAATATCTATCGAATATAAATTCACTGTATCACATAACTTATGAATCTCAGAGTTCAAATCTGCATGTGCATGCCTCCGTTAAAATCTATTCGTAGACATGGAAATGTCCAAAATCTATAAGAATATTTGTTATTTCGCAGGCAGCCAGGCAGGCAGGCAGGCAGGCAGGCAGGCAGGCGGCAGGCAGGCAAGGCAGGCAGGCAGGCAGGCGGCCAGGCAGCAGGCAGGCAGGCAGGGCAGGCAGCAGGCAGCAGGCAGGCAGGCAGCAGGCAGGCAGGCAGGAGTGTAGGCAGTCAGGAAGGCCGAGGCAGGCTGTTAGTCAGGCGGTAAGTCAGAGGCAGAAGGCAGGGAGGCAGGCAGGCAGGCAGGCAGGCAGGCAGGCAGGCAGGCAGGCAGGCAGGCGGCAGGCAGCAGGAAAGAAGGCAGGCAGGAAAGAAGGCGGCAGGAAAGAAAGGCAGGCAGGCAGGCAGGCGGCACGGCAGGCAGGCAGCGCAGGCAGGCAGGAGGCAGGGCAGGCAGCAGGCAGGCAGGCGGCAGGCAGGACAGGCAGGCTGGCAAGGCAGGGCAGGTAGGCGGCAGCAGGCAGGCAGACAGGCAAGCAGGCAGGCAGGAGGCAGGGGCAGGCAGCCAGGCAGCAGGCAAGGCAGGCAGCCAGGCGCCAGGAGGCAGGAGCAGGCAGGCTGCAGGCAGTAGGCAGTCAGGGAAGGCAGGCAGGCAGTTAGGCAAGCTGCCTAGGCAGGCGCAGGAGGCAGGCAGGGCAGGCAGGCAGGCAGGCAGGCAGGAGGCAGGCAGACAGGTCAGGCAGGCAGGCAGGCAGGCAGGCCAGGCAGGCGCAGGCAGGCAAGCAAGCAGGCAGGCAGGCGGGCAGGCAAGCAGGCCAGGCAGGCAGGCCAGGCAGGCTAGGCAGGCCAGGCGGCAGGCAGAGCGCAGGCAGTTCATTGCATAACTAGCATATCGAATGTTATATTACTATTTTAGTTCATACATGTTTTTTCACGATTTTACTTCTTTTTTCCCATACCTTTTAATAATAGCTTATCGATATATTTCACTGTATCACATAATTTTGATCCGAGTTAGGACTTAGGGTTAACGGAAACTTAGGTTAACTTAACTTAGGTTACGAACTTAGGTTCTTTATTAGGTTAACGGAATTAGGTTTAACGGAATTAGGTTAATTAACTAGGTTAACTTAACTTAGGTTACGGAACTTAGGTTATAACGGAACTTAGGTTACGGAACTTGGGTTAGGAAGTTAGGTTAACGGAACTTAGGTTACCGGAACTTAGGTTAATGCGGAACTTAGGTTAATTTATATTAGGTTAACGGAACTTAGGGTTAACTTAACTTAGGTTAACGGAACTTCGGTTAACGGAACTTAGGTTAACGGAACTTGGGTTAACGGAACTTAGGTTAACGGAAACTTAGGTTTACAAGGACTTCGGTTATCTTAACTTAAGGATACTTACTTAGGTTCAATTAACTAGGTTAACTTACTAGGTTAACTTAATTAGTTAACGGAATTAGGTTAACTAACTTAGGTTAACTTAACTTAAGTGTTACGGAACTTAGGTTAACGGAACTTAGGTTAACTTAACTTAGGTTAACTTAACTTAGGTTATGGAATTGGTTAACTTATTAGTTAACGGAACTTAGGTAACAACACTTAGGGTTAACGGACAATTAGGTTACTTATTAGGGTAAGGAACTTGGTTAACGGAAGTTAGGTTTAGGAACTTAGGTTACGGAACTTAGGTTACCGGAACTTAGGTTAACAGAACTTAGGTTACCGGAACTTAGGTTAAGGAACTTAGGTTAACAACACTTAGGTTAACGGAACTTAGGTTAACTTAACTTAGGTTAACGGAAATTTGGGTTAACGGAATTAGGTTTTACGGACTTGGGTTAACGGAATTAGGTTAACGGAACATAGGTTAACGGAACTTAGGTTAACGGAACTTAGGTTATCTTAACTTAGGTTAACTAAACTTAGGTTACTTAACTTAGGTTAACTTAACTTAGGTTTAACGGAACTTAGGTTACTTACTTAGGTTAACGAACATTAGGTTAAACGAACTTAGGTTAACGGAACTTAGGTTAACTTAACCTAGTTAACGGACTAAGGTTTTACGGAAACTTAGTTACGGAACTTAGGTTAAGGAACGTGATTAAAGGTCTTAGGTTAACTTAACAGGTTAAAGGAACGTAGGTTACACTTAGGTTAACGTAACTTAGTTTAACGGAATTAGGTTCGGATACTTAGGTAATTAAATTAGGTTAACGCGGGAACTTAAGGGTAACTTATATTAGGTTAACGGAACTAGGTTAACGGGAACTTAGGTTAAGGGAACTTAGGTATTATACTTAGGTTAACGGAATTAGGTTAAACGGAACTTAGGTTACGACTTGTAACAGGAACTTAAGGTTAACGAACTTGGGGTTCCGGAACTTAGGTTAACGGAACTTAGGTAACGGAACTTAGGTTACGGAACTTAGGTTAACGGAACTTGGTTAATGGAATTAGGTTAACTTACTTAGGTTAAGGGACTTAGGTTAACTTAACTTAGGTTAACGGAACTTAGGTTAACGGAAACTTAGGTTACTAACTAGGTTTTTACTTTAAACTTAGGTTATACGGACTTAGGTTATGGAACCTTTCAGGTTACGGAACTTTGGTTACGGACTTAGTTAAGGAACTTAGGTTAACTTAACTAGGTTAACGGAACTTAGGTTAACGGGAACTTAGGTTAACGGAACTTAGTTTAAAGGAACGTAGGTTAACGGAACTTAGGTTAAAGGAACTTAGGGTAACTTAACTTAGGTTAACTTAACTTAGGTTAACTTAATTTAGGTTAACGGAAATTAGGTTAACTTAACTTAGGTTACGGAAATTGGTTACGGAATTTGGTTAAAGAACTTAGGTTATCTTACTTAGGTAACTAACTTAGGTTCACTTACTTTGGTTTAACTTTAACTTACGTTAACGGAACTTAGGTTAACTTAACTTAGGTTACGGAACTTAGGTTAACTTAACCTAGGTACGAACTTAGGGTAACCGGGAACTTAGGTTTAACGAACTTAGGTTAAGGAAGTAGGTAACGAAATTAGGTTAAAGGAACTATAGGTTAACTTAACGTAGGTAAACTTAACTTAGGTTAAGTTAACTTAGGTTAACTTAGAATTAAGGTTAACGGAACTTAGGTTAACGGACCTTAGGTTAACTTATTAGGTTAACTTAATTAAGGTTAACGGAACTTAGGTTACGGAACTTAGGTTACGGAACTTGGGTTTAGAATTAGGTTAACGGAACTTAGGTTAGCGGAACTTGGGTTAACACTTAGGTTAACGGAAATTAGGTTAACTTAACTTAGGTTAACGGAACTTAGTTACTTAACTTAGGGTTATGGATTACGGCTTTAATTAACTTAGGTTTAACGGAAATTAGGTTACTTCCTTAGGTTAAGGACCTAGGTTAACTTACTTAGGTTTAACGGACTTAGGTTAACTTCTTAGGTTAACGGAACTTTAGGTTAACGAACTTAGGTTAACTCGAAAACTTAGGTTAACGGAACTTGGGTAACGGAACTTAGGTTAACGGAACTTGGGTTAACGGAGCTTAGGTTAACGGAACTTAGGTTAAAGGAACGTAGGTTAACGGAACATAGGTTAACGACTTAGGTTACTTAACTTAGGTTAACAGGGAACTTAGGTTAACGGAACATAGGTTAACGGAACTTAGGTTAACAGGAACTTAGGGGAACGAAATAGGTTAAGGAACTTAGATTACGGAATTAGGTTAACGGAACTTGTAACGGAATTTTGGTTAACGGAACATGGTTAACGGACTTAGGTTAAGGAACTTAGGTTATCTTAACTTAGGATAACTTACTTGGTTCAATTAACTTGTTAACTTACTTAGGTTAATTAATTAGGTTTAACGGACAATTAGTTAAACGAAACTTAGGTTAAGGAGCTTAGGTTAACGGAACTTGGTTAGGGAACTTAGGTTATGGAATTGGGTTAACCTGGAACTGAGACATTAACGACTAGGTTAACTTAATTAGGTTCGGAACTTAGGTTAATTAACTTAGGTTTAACGGAACTTAGGTTAGCTTACTTAGGTTAACGGAACTAAGGTTAACGGAATTAACTTATATTAGGTTAACTTAACTTAGGTCAACGGAAGGTTAACTAGAATTAGGTTAACGGAACTTAGGTTACGGAACTTAGGTTAACGAACTTAGGTTAACTTAACTATGGTTAACGGAACTTAGGTTAACGGAATTTAGGTTAACGGAAAGGTTAACGGAACTTAGGTTTACGGAACTTAGGTTAACGGAACTAGGTTAACTTAAATTAGGTTAACTTAACTTAGGTAAACTTAACTTAGGTTAACTTTCTTAGGTTAACGGAATTGTAAATTAACTTAGGTTAACGGAACTTAGTTTAACCGGACTTAGGTTAACTTAACCCTAGGTTAACGGAACTTAGGTTAACGGAACTTAGGTTAACGGAACTTAGGTTAAAGGAACGTAGGGTAACGGAACTTATGTTAACGGAACTTAGGTTAACGGAACTTAGGTTACCGGAACTTGGGTTAACGGAACTTAGGATAACTTATTAGGTTAAGTTAACTTAGGTTAACGGAACTTTAGTTAACGTAACTTAGGTTAATGGAACTTAGGTTAACTTAACTGAGGTTAACGGAACTTAGGTTATTTATTAGGGTAAGGAATTAGGTTAACTTAAATTAGGTTAACGGACTTAGGTTACTTTTTAGATTCAATAAAAAGGATATAGGTATAAATTAAACATAATAGAATAAAAGAGAATGAAAGGATTAACTTAAATTAGGTCTACAACAGGACATAGGATTTAAACAGGAACTTAGGTTACTTAACTTAGGTTAACTTAACTTAGGTTAACGGAACTTAGGTTTTAACTTAGGTTAACGGGACTTAGGTTAACGGAACTAGGTTAACGGAACTTAGGTTTTAACTTAACTTTGGTTAACGGAACTTAGATTAACGGACTTAGGTTACCGGTGGGACTTAGGTTTAACGGAATTAGGTTAACGACTTTAGGTTAAAGGAACTAGGTTAAGGAAACTTAGGTTAACGGAACTTAGTTTAACTTAACTTAGGTAACGGAACTTAGGGTAACTTAACTTAGGTTAACGGAACTTAGGTTCACGGAACTTAGGTTAAGGATTAGGTTCTTTAACTTAGGTTAACTTAATTTAAAGTTAACTTAACTTAGGTTAACTTAAATTAGGTTACCGGAACTTAGGTTAACTTAACTTAGGTTAACGGAACTTAGGGTTAACGGAACTTAGGTTTAATTAACTCGGGTTACACGGAAACTTAGGTTAAAGGCTTAGGTTAACTGGAACTAGGTTAAAGGAACGTAGGTTAACGGAACTTAGGGTAACGGAATTAGGTTTAACGATTAGGTTAAGGAACTTAGGTTTAACTTACCTTGGTTAACGGAACTTATTATAACTTATATTAGGTTAACGGAATTAGGTTAACGGAATTAGGTTTAAGGAACTTATTTTAAATTAAACAGGTTACTTAACCTATAGGTATAACGAGAAAATTGGTTTACGGACTTAGGTTAACCTAACTTAGGTTAAGAAACAAGGTTACGCGAGCTTAGAGTATTAACGCGAAACTTAGGTTTAAAAGAGAACGTAAGGTTAAACGGAAAGTTACAAAGTAACGTAGGTTAACTTTAATTAGGCTAACTTATCTTGGTTAACTTATTAGGTTAAGGAATTAGGTTAACTTAACTTAGGTTAACGAACTCAGTTTTACCGGACTTAGGTTTCGGAATTAAGGTTAACGGAATCAAAAAATAGGTTAACGGAAAATATAGGTTAACGGAACCTTTGGGGTAAATAAACATATATATATCACAGGCTTCACGGATTAAGGTCTACACAACAGGACATAATAGATAAAAGAGATTAAGGTTTTACGGAACATAGGTTAACGGAACTTAGGTTACGGACTTAGGGGTAGCAGAACATAGGTTAAACGGAATTTAAAGGTTACGGAATTTAGGTTAACGGACCTTGGGTAACGGAACTTAGGTTAACGGAACATAGTTAACGGAACTTAGGTTAACGGAATTGTTATCTTAACTTAAGTTTATAAACCATAATAGGTTACTTAACTATATAGGTCTAACTTAAACCTTAAGTTAACGGAAATTAGGGTACACGGAACTCGGTAAAAGGAACATTAGGTTACCTTAATAATTAAGGTTTAACGGCTTTAGGTTAACTTACTTAGGTTTAACGGACTGGTTAACGGACTTAGGTTTAACGGAATTTAGGTTAATTATTAGTTAACTACTAAGGTTACGGAACTTGGTTAAGGAGCTTTAGGATAGAGAAAGCTTAGGTTAAAGGAGATAGAGATATATACGAACTAGGTTCAGTAACTTAGGTTAATTACTTAGGTTAACGGAACTTAGAGTAACGGAACTTAGGTTAACGGACTTAGGTTAACGGAACTTAGTTTAACGGAACATAGTTAACGGAACTTAGGTTACGGAACTTAGGTTAAGGAACTTTGGTTAACGGAAGCTTAGGTTAACGAACAATAGGTTATTGGACTTAGGTTATCGACTTAGGTTATTTAACTCTTAGGATAACTTAACTTAGGTTAACTTAATTAGGTTATCTTAACTTAGGTTACTTAACTTAGGTTTAAGCGGACTTAGGTTTATGGATTAGGTTAACGGAACTTAGGTTACGGGAACTTAGGTTAACACGGAATCTTAGGTTAACGGAACTTAGGTTAAAGGAACGTAGGTTAACGGAACTTAGGTTAAAGGAACTTAGGTTAACTTAACTTAGGTTAACTTAACTTAGGTTAACTTAACTTAGGTTAACGGAACTTAGGTTAACTTAACTTAGGTTAACTTAACTTAGGTTAACGGAATTTAGGTTAACTTATATTAGGTTAACGGAACTTAGGTTAACTTAACTTAGGTTAACGGAACTTAGGTTAACGGAACTTAGGTTAACGGAACTTAGGTTAACGGAACTTAGGTTAATGGAACTAACTTAACTTAGGTTAACGGAACTTAGGTTAACTTATATTAGGTTAACGGAACTTAGGTTAACTTAACTTAGGTTAACGGAACTTAGGTTAACGAAACTTAGGTTAACGGAACTTAGGTTAACGGAACTTAGGTTAACGGAACTTAGGTTAACGGAACTTAGGTTAACTTAACTTAGGTTAACGGAACTTAGGTTAACTTAACTTAGGTTAACGGAACTTAGGTTAACGGAACTTAG
This sequence comes from Trachelipus rathkii, assembly GCA_015478945.1. Lineage (NCBI taxonomy): Eukaryota > Metazoa > Arthropoda > Malacostraca > Isopoda > Trachelipodidae > Trachelipus > Trachelipus rathkii. The sequence continues at coordinate 12,943 of JABUQX010006330.1, read as the reverse complement.
GTTAACATAACTTAGGTTAACGGAACTTGTTAACTTATATTAGGTTAACGGAACATAGGTTAACCTAACTTAGGTTAACGGAACTTAGGTTAACGGAACTTAGGTTAACGGAACTTAGGTTAAGGGAACTTGGGTTAACGGAACTTAGGTTAACAGAACTTAGGTTAACGGAACTTAGGTTAACATTACTTAGGTTAACGGAACTTGGGTTAACGGAACTTAGGTTAACGGAACTTAGGTTAACGGAACTTAGGTTAACTTAACTTAGGTTAACGGAACTTAGGTTAACTTAACTTAGGTTAAAGGAACGTAGGTTAACAGAACTTAGGTTAACGGAACTTAGGTTAACGGAACTTAAGTTAACGGAACCTAACTTAGGTTAACGGAACTTAGGTTAACGGAACTTAGGTTAACTTAACTTAGGTTAACGGAACTTAGGTTAACTTATATTAGGTTAACGGAACTTAGGTTAACGAAAATTAGGTTAACGGAACTTATTTTAACTTAACAGGTTAACTTATCTTAGGTTAACGGAACTTAGGTTAACGGAACCTAGGTTAACGGAACTTAGGTTAACCTAACTTAGGTTAACGGAACTTAGGTTAACGGAGCTTAGGTTAACGGAACTTAGGTTAAAGGAACGTAGGTTAACTTAACTTAGGTTAACTTAACTTAGGTTAACTTAACTTAGGGTAACGGAACTTAGGTTAACTTAACTTAGGTTAACGGAACTTAGGTTAACGGAACTTAGGTTAAAGGAACTTAGGTTATCTTAACTTAGGTTAACTTAACTTAGGTTAACTTAACTTAGGTTAACTTAACTTAGGTTAACGGAACTTAGGTTAACTTAACTTAGGTTAACGGAACTTAGGTTAACGGAACTTAGGTTAACGGAACTTAACCTAACCTAACGAAACGTTTAGTTAACGGAACTTAGGTTAACGGAACTTAGGTTAACGGAACTTAGGTTAACTTAACTTAGGTTAACGGAACTTAGGTTAACGGAACTTAGGTTAACGGAACTTAGGTTAACGGAACTTAGGTTAACGGAACTTAGGTTAACGGAACTTAGGTTAACGGAACATAGGTTAACGGAACTTAGGTTAACGGAACTTAGGTTAACAGAACATAGGTTAACGGAACTTAGGTTAACGGAACTTAGGTTAACGGAACTTGGGTTAACGGAACTTAGGTTATCGGAACATAGGTTAACGGAACTTAGGTTAACGGAACTTAGTTATCTTAACTTAGGTTAACTAAACTTAGGTTAACTTAACTTAGGTTAACTTAACTTAGGTTAACGGAACTTAGGTTAACGGAACTTAGGTTAACGGAACTTAGGTTAACTTATATTAGGTTAACGGAACTTAGGTTAACTTATATTAGGTTAACGGAACTTAGGTTAACTTAACTTAGGTTAACGGAACTAAGGTTAACGGAACTTAGGTTAACGGAACTTAGGTTAACTTAACTTAGGTTAACCTAACTAAGGTTAACGGAACTTAGGTTAACGGAGCTTAGGTTAACGGAACTTAGGTTAACGGAACTTAGGTTAACTTAACTTAGGTTAACGGAACTTAGGTTAACTTATATTAGGTTAACGGAACTTAGGTTAACGGAACTTAGGTTAACGGAACTTAGGTTAACGGAACTTAGGTTAACAGAACATAGGTTAACGGAACTTAGGTTAACGGAACTTAGGTTAACGGAACTTGGGTTAACGGAACTTAGGTTAACGGAACATAGGTTAACGGAACTTAGGTTAACGGAACTTAGGTTATCTTAACTTAGGATAACTTAACTTAGGTTAACTTAACTTAGGTTAACTTAACTTAGTTAACTTAACTTAGGTTAACGGAACTTAGGTTAACGAAACTTAGGTTAACGGAACTTAGGTTAACGGAACTTAGGTTAACGGAACTTAGGTTAACGGAACTTGGGTTAACGGAACTTAGATTAACGGAACTTAGGTTAACTTAAATTAGGTTAACGGAACTTAGGTTAACTTAACTTAGGTTAACGGAACTTAGGTTCAACTTAACTAAGGTTAACGGAACCTAGGTTAACGGGAACTTAGGTTAACTTAACTTAGGTTAACTTAACTTGGTAACGGAACTTAGGTTAACGGAACTTAGGTTAACGGAACTTAGGTTAACGGAACTTAGGTTAACGGAACTTAGGTTAACGGAACTTAGGTTAACGGAACTTAGGTTAACGGAACTTAACTTAGGTTAACGGAACTTAGGTTAACGGAACTTAGGTTAACGGAACTTAGGTTAACGGAACTTAGGTTAAGCGAGACTTTAGGTTAAAGGAACTAGTTAACTTAACTTAGGTTAACATAACTTAGGTTAACGGAACTTAGGTTAACTTATGAACTTAGGTTAACGGAACTTAGGTTAACGGAACTTAGGTTAAAGGAACGTAGGTTATCTTAACTTAGGTTAACTTAACTTAGGTTAACTTAACTTAGGTTAACGGAACTTAGGTTAACTTAACTTAGGTTAACGGAACTTAGGTTAACGGAACTTAGGTTAACTTAACCTAGGTTAACGGAACTTAGGTTAACGGAACTTAGGTTAACGGAAACTTAGGTTAAAGGAACGTAGTTAAAGGGAAATTTAGGTTAAAGGAACTTAGGGTAATCCTAACTTAGGTTAACTTAACTTAGGTTAACTTAACTTAGGTTAACTTAACATATAGTTAACGGAACTTAGGTTAACTTAACTTAGGTTAACGGAACTTAGGTTAACGAAACTTGGGTTAACGGAACTTAGGTTAACGGAACTTAGGTTAACGGAACTTAGGTTAACGGAACTTAGGTTAACTTAACTTAGGTTAACGGAACTAAGGTTAACGGAACTTAGGTTAACTTATATTAGGTTAACGGAACATAGGTTAACTTAACTTAGGTTAACGGAACTAAGGTTAACGGAACTTAGGTTAACGGAACTTAGGTTAACGGAACTTAGGTTAACGGAACTTAGGTTAACGGAACTTAGGTTAACGGAACTTAGGTTAACGGAACTTGGGTTAACGGAACTTAGGTTAACGGAACTTAGGTTACCGGAACTTAGGTTAACTTAACTTAGGTTAACGGAACTTAGGTTAACTTAACTTAGGTTAAAGGAACGTAGGTTAACGGAACTTAGGTTAACGGAACTTAGGTTAACTTAACTTAGGTTAACGGAACTTAGGTTAACTTATATTAGGTTAACGGAACTTAGGTTAACGAAAATTAGGTTAACGGAACTTATTTTAACTTAACAGGTTAACTTATCTTAGGTTAACGGAACATAGGTTAACGGAACTTAGGTTAACGGAACTTAGGTTAACGGAGCTTAGGTTAACGGAACTTAGGTTAAAGGAACGTAGGTTAACGGAACTTAGGTTAAAGGAACTTAGGTTAACTTAACTTAGCTAATTTACCTTAGGTTAACTTAACTTAGTTAACGGAACTTAGGTTAACGGAACTTAGGTTAACTTAACTTAGGTTAACGGAACTTAGGTTAACGGAACTTAGGTTAACGGAACTTAGGTTAACGGAACTGAGGTTAACGGAACTTAGGTTAACGGAACTTAGGTTAACGGAACTTAGGTTAACGGAACTTAGGTTAACAAAACTTATGTTAACGGAACTTAGGTTAACGGATCTTAGGTTAACTTATATTAGGTTAACGGACCTAAGGTTAACGGAACTTAGGTTAACGGAACTAAGGTTAACGGAACATAGGTTAACGGAACTTAGGTTAACGGAACTTAGGTTAACGGAACTTGGGTTAACGGAACTTAGGTTAAAGGAACGTAGGTTAACGGAACTTAGGTTAAAGGAACTTAGGTTAACTTAACTTAGGTTAACTTAACTTAGCTTAACTTAACTTAGGTTAACAGAACTTAGGTTAACTTAACTTAGGTTAACGGAACTTAGGTTAAAGGAACTTAGGTTATCTTAACTTAGGTTAACTTAAATTAGCTTAACTTTAGGTTAACTTAACTTAGGTTAACGGAACTTAGGTTAACTTAATTTAGGTTAACGGAACTTAGGTTAACGGAACTTAGGTTAACTTAACCTAGGTTAACGGAACTTAGGGTAACGGAACTTAGGTTAACGGAACTTAGGTTAAAGGAACGTAGGTTAACGGAACTTAGGTTAAAGGAACTTAGGTTAACTTAACTTAGGTAAACTTAACTTAGGTTAACTTAACTTAGGTTAACTGAACTTAGGTTAACTTATATTAGGTTAACGGAACTTAGGTTAACGGAACTTAGGTTAAGGGAACTTAGGTTAACTTATATTAGGTTAACGGAACTTAGGTTAACGGAACTTAGGTTAACGGAATTTAGGTTAACGGAACTTGGGTTAACGGAACTTAGGTTAACGGAACTTAGGTTAACGGAACTTAGGTTAACGGAACTTAGGTTAACGGAACTTAGGTTAACTTAACTTAGGTTAATGGAACTTAGGTTAACTTAACTTAGGTTAACGGAACTTAGGTTAACGGAACTTAGGTTAACGGAACTTATGTTAACTTAACTTAGGTTAACGGAACTTAGGTTAACTTAACTTAGGTTAACGGAACTTAGGTTAACTTAACTTAGGTTAACGGAACTTAGGTTAACTTAACTTAGGTTAACGGAACTTAAGTTAACGGAACTTAGGTTAACGGAACTTAGGTTAACGGAACTTAGGTTAACGGAACTTAGGTTAACGGAACCTAGGTTAACGGAACTTAGGTTAACGGAACTTAGGTTAACGGAACTTAGGTTAAAGGAACGTAGGTTAAGGGAACTTAGGTTAAAGGAACTTAGGTTAACTTAACTTAGGTTAACATAACTTAGGTTAACTTAACTTAGGGTAACGGAACTTAGGTTAACGGAACTATAGGTTAACGAACTTTAGGTTGGGGTATGGAACTTAGGTTATCTTAACTTAGGTTAACTTAACTTAGGTTAACTTAACTTAGGTTAACGGAACTTAGGTTAACTTAACTTAGGTTAACGGAACTTAGGTTAACGGAACTTAGGTTAACTTAACCTAGGTTAACGGAACTTAGGTTAACGGAACTTAGGTTAACGGAACTTAGGTTAAAGGAACGTAGGTTAAAGGAACTTAGGTTAAAGGAACTTAGGGTAACTTAACTTAGGTTAACTTAACTTAGGTTAACTTAACTTAGGTTAACTTAACATAGGTTAACGGAACTTAGGTTAACTTAACTTAGGTTAACGGAACTTAGGTTAACGAAACTTGGGTTAACGGTACTTAGGTTAACGGGAACTTAGGTTAACGGAACTTAGGTTAACGGAACTTAGGTTAACGTAACTTAGGTTAACGGAACTTAGGTTAACGGAACTTAGGTTAAAGGAACGTAGGTTAACGGAACTTAGGTTTACGGAACTTAGGTTAACGGAACTTAGGTTAACTTATATTAGGTTAACGGAACATAGGTTAACTTAACTTAGGTTAACGGAACTTAGGTTAACGGAACTTAGGTTAACGGAACATAGGTTAACGGAACTTAGGTTAACGGAACTTAGGTTAACGGAACTTTGGTTAACGGAACTTAGGTTAACGGAACTTAGGTTAACGGAACTTGGGTTAACGGAACTTAGGTTAACGGAACTTAGGTTACCGGAACTTAGGTTAACTTAACTTAGGTTAACGGAACTTAGGTTAACTTAACTTAGGTTAAAGGAACGTAGGTTAACGGAACTTAGGTTAACGGAACTTAGGTTAACGGAACTTAGGTTAACTTAACTTAGGTTAACGGAACTTAGGTTAACTTATATTAGGTTAACGGAACTTAGGTTAACGGAAATTAGGTTAACGGAACTTATTTTAACTTAACAGGTTAACTTAACTTAGGTTAACGGAACTTAGGTTAACGGAACTTAGGTTAACGGAACTTAGGTTAACGGAGCTTAGGTTAACGGAACTTAGGTTAAAGGAACGTAGGTTAACGGAACCTAGGTTAAAGGAACTTAGGTTAACTTAACTTAGGCTAACTTACCTTAGGTTAACTTAACTTAGGTTAACGGAACTTAGGTTAACGGAACTTAGGTTAACTTAACTTAGGTTAACGGAACTTAGGTTAACGGAACTTAGGTTAACGGAACTTAGGTTAACGGAACTTAGGTTAACGGAACGAAGCGCCAACGGGAACTTAGGTTAACGGAAACTTAGGTTAACGGGAACTTAGGTTAACAAAATTATAATAACGGGAACTTAGGTTAACGGATCTTAGGTTAACGGAACTTAGGTTAACTTAACTTAGGTTAACGGAACTTAGGTTAACGGAACTAAGGTTAACGGAACATAGGTTAACGGAACTTAGGTTAACGGAACTTAGGTTAACGGAACTTGTGTTAACGGAACTTAGGTTAAAGGAACGTAGGTTAACGGAACTTAGGTTAAAGGAACTTAGGTTAACTTAACTTAGGTTAACTTAACTTAGCTTAACTTAACTTAGGTTAACAGAACTTAGGTTAACTTAACTTAGGTTAACGGAACTTAGGTTAAAGGAACTTAGGTTATCTTAACTTAGGTTAACTTAACTTAGGTTAACTTAACTTAGGTTAACTTAACTTAGGTTAACGGAACTTAGGTTAACTTATATTAGGTTAACGGAACTTAGGTTAACGGAAATTAGGTTAACGGAACTTATTTTAACTTAACAGGTTAACTTAACTTAGGTTAACGGAACTTAGGTTAACGGAACTTAGGTTAACAACACTTAGGTTAACGGAACTTAGGTTAACGGAACTTAGGTTAACGGAACTTGGGTTAATGGAACTTAGGTTAACGGAACTTAGGTTAACGGAACTTAGGTTAAAGGAACTTAGGTTATCTTAACTTAGGTTAACTTAACTTAGGTTAACGGAACTTAGGTTAACTTAACTTAGGTTAACGGAACTTAGGTTACCGGAACTTAGGTTAACGGAACTTAGGTTATCTTAACCTAGTTAACGGAACTTAGGGTAACGGAACTTAGGTTAACGGAAATTAGGTTAAAGGAACGTAGGTTAACGGAACTTAGGTTAAAGGAACTTAGGTTAACTTAACTTAGGTTTAACTTAACTAGGTTAACTTAACTTGAGTTAACGGAACTTAGTTAACTTAATCCAGGGTTAACTTAACTTTAGGTTAACGGAATTTAGGTTAACTTATATTAGGTTAACGTGGAACTTAGGTTAACTTAACTTAGGTTAACGGAACCAGGTTAACGGAACCTTGGGTTAACGGAAACTAGGTTAATAATTTAGAACATTAACTGACCAATCTTAGGTTGACAACTTGAATATAACTTATATTAGTCGGACGAAATGAATGATCTTAACTTAAGTTAACGTAACTTTAAATAACAAAATTTGAACAAACTTAGGTAACGAATTAATAACGGAACTTTAGTCAACGAAACCAGGTTAACTAACCCGAATAACGGAACCCCAGAACACCGAACCAGCGTAAAACATATATATACAGAATGGTATTTGCGAACTTGAATGATCGGAACGAAGTTGACATATTAGGTTGATAATATGTTAACTTGAACCCAGTCAATCTGGAACCAAATAACGGGAACCAGTTGACTGAATTAAGTTGAGGGAACTTAGCACAACTGGCATCAAACTATTAACAACTCTTTGTGGCAATATCACTATTAACTAACTTAATAATTAATAATGATAAATTAGAAGTCTGACGTGAATCCCAGGCTTGAACTTAACCAGCTGAACTGCACTGACTATTAGTGGTAGCTGAACATGGAACTTAGTGTTAATCTGAACTTAGGTTAACGGAACCTAGGTTAACGGAACTTAACTTAGGTTAAGGGAACTTAGGTTAACGGAACTTGTAGTTAACTTAACTAGGTTAATGGAACTTAGGCTAACTTATATGTTATAAGTCAACGGAATTACAACGAAAATTAGGTTAACGGAGCTTATTTTAACTTAACAGGTTAACTTATCTTAGGTTAACGGAACTTAGGTTAACGGAACCTAGGTTAACGGAACTTAGGTTAACCTAACTTAGGTTAACGGAACTTAGGTTAACGGAGCTTAGGTTAACGGAACTTAGGTTAACTTAACTTAGGTTAACGGAACTTAGGTTAACGGAACTTAGGTTAACTTAACCAATTTAACGGAACTTAGGGTAACGGAACTTAGGTTAGGTTAACGGAACTTAGGTTAACGGAACCTAGGTTAAAGTAACTTAGGTTAACTTAACAGGCTAACTTATCTTAGGTTAACTTAACTTAGGTTAACTTAACTTAGGTTACCGGAACTTAGGTTAACTTAACTTAGGTTAACGGAACTTAGGTTAACGGAACTTAGGTTAACTTAACCAATTTAACGGAACTTAGGTTAACGGAACTTAGGTTAACGGAACTTAGGTTAACGGAACTTAGGTTAACGGAACTTAGGTTAACGGAATTTAGGTTAACGGAACTTAGGTTAACGGAACTTAGGTTAACGGAACTTAGGTTAACGGAACTTAGGTTAACGGAACTTAGGTTAACGGAACATAGGTTAACGGAACTTAGGTTAACGGAACTTAGGTTAACAGAACATAGGTTAACGGAACTTAGGTTAACGGAACTTAGGTTAACGGAACTTGGGTTAACGGAACTTAGGTTAACGGAACATAGGTTAACGGAACTTAGGTTAACGGAACTTAGGTTATCTTAACTTAGGTTAACTTAACTTAGGTTAACTTAACTTAGGTTAACTTAACTTAGGTTAACGGAACTTAGGGTAACGGAACTTAGGTTAACGGAACTTAGGTTAACTTATATTAGGTTAACGGAACTTAGGTTAACTTATATTAGGTTAACGGAACTTAGGTTAACTTACTAGGTTAACGAACCAAGGTTAACGGGAACTTTAGGTTAACGGAATTTAGGTTAACGGAACTTAGGTTAACGTAACTTAGGTTAACGGAACTTAGGTTAACGGAGCTTAGGTTAACGGAACTTAGGTTAAAGGAACGTAGGTTAACGGAACCTAGGTTAAAGTAACTTAGGTTAACTTAACTTAGGTTAACGGAACTTAGGTTAACGGAACTTAGGTTAACGGAACTTAGGTTAACAGAACATAGGTTAACGGAACTTAGGTTAACGGAACTTAGGTTAACGGAACTTGGGTTAACGGAACTTAGGTTAACGGAACATAGGTTAACGGAACTTAGGTTAACGGAACTTAGGTTATCTTAACTTAGGTTAACTTAACTTAGGTTAACTTAACTTAGGTTAACTTAACTTAGGTTAACTTAACTTAGGTTAACGGAACTTAGGTTAACGAAACTTAGATTAACGGAACTTAGGTTAACGGAACTTAGGTTAACGGAACTTAGGTTAACGGAACTTGGGTTAACGGAACTTAGATTAACGGAACTTAGGTTAACTTAAATTAGGTTAACGGAACTTAGGTTAACTTAACTTAGGTTAACGGAACTTAGGTTAACTTAACTAAGGTTAACGGAACCTAGGTTAACGGAACTTAGGTTAACTTAACTTAGGTTAACTTAACTTGGGTTAACGGAACTTAGGTTAATGGAACTTAGGTTAACGGAACTTAGGTTAACGGAACTTAGGTTAACTTAACTTAGGTTAACGGAACTTAGGTTAACGGAACTTAGGTTAACGGAACTTAGGTTAACGGAACTTAGGTTAACGGAACTTAGGTTAACGGAACTTAGGTTAAAGGAACGTAGGTTAAGGGAACTTAGGTTAAAGGAACTTAGGTTAACTTAACTTAGGTTAACATAACTTAGGTTAACTTAACTTAGGGTAACGGAACTTAGGTTAACGGAACTTAGGTTAACGGAACTTAGGTTAAAGGAACTTAGGTTATCTTAACTTAGGTTAACTTAACTTAGGTTAACTTAACTTAGGTTAACGGAACTTAGGTTAACGAAACTTAGGTTAACGGAACTTAGGTTAACGGAACTTAGGTTAACGGAACTTAGGTTAACGGAACTTAGTTAACGAACTTAGGTTAAATGGAACTTAGGTTAAAGGAACGTAGGTTAAAGGAACTTAGGTTAAAGGAACTTAGGGTAACTTAACTTAGGTTAACTTAACTTAGGTTTAACTTAACTTAGTTAACTTAACATAGGTTAAATGGGAACTTAGGTTAATTTAACCTGTGGTTAACGGAACTTAGGTTAACGGAACTTAGGTTAACGGAACTTAGGTTAACGGAACTTAGGTTAACGGAACTTAGGTTAACGGAACTTAGGTTAACTTAACTTAGGTTAACGGAACTAAGGTTAACTTAACTTAGGTTAAAGGAACGTAGGTTAACGGAACTTAGGTTTACGGAACTTAGGTTAACGGAACTTAGGTTAAAGGAACTTATTAGGTTAACGGAACATAGGTTAACTTAACTTAGGTTAAACGGAACTAAGGTTAACGAACCAGGTTGGAACTTAGTTAACGGAATTTAGGCCAACGGAACTTTAATAACGGAACTTCTAGGTTAACCTAACCTAGGTTAACGGAACTTAGGTTAGGTTAACGGAACTTAGGTTAACGGAACTTAGGTTAACTTAACTTAGGTTAACGGAACTTAGGTTAACTTAACTTAGGTTAAAGGAACGTAGGTAACGGAACTTAGGTTAACGGAACTTAGGTTAACGGAACTTAGGTTAACTTAACTTAGGTTAACGGAACTTAGGTTAACTTATATTAGGTTAACGGAACTTAGGTTAACTTAACTTAGGTTAACGGAACTTAGGTTAACTTAACTTAGGTTAACGGAACTTAGGTTAACGGAACATAGGTTAACGGAACTTAGGTTAACGGAACTTAGGTTAACGGAGCTTAGGTTAACGGAACTTAGGTTAAAGGAACGTAGGTTAACGGAACTTAGGTTAAAGGAACTTAGGTTAACTTAACTTAGGTTAACTTAACTTAGGTTAACTTAACTTAGGTTAACGGAACTTAGGTTAACGGAACTTAGGTTAACTTAACTTAGGTTAACGGAACTTAGGTTAACGGAACTTAGGTTAACGGAACTTAGGTTAACGGACCTGAGGTTAACGGAACTTAGTAAGCTTATTTGGATCTTAGGTTAACGGAAACTTAGGTTAAATTTGAAACTTAGGTTAAGAAAACTTATGTTAACGGAACTTAGGTTAACGGATCTTAGGTTAACTTATATTAGGTTAACGGACCTAAGGTTAACGGAACTTAGGTTAACGGAACTAAGGTTAACGGAACATAGGTTAACGGAACTTAGGTTAACGGAACTTAGGTTAACGGAACTTATGTTAACGGAACTTAGGTTAAAGGAACGTAGGTTAACGGAACTTAGCAGGTTAAAGGAACTTAGGTTAACTTAACTTAGGTTAACTTTAACTTAGCCATAACTTAACTTAGGCAAGCCAATGGTGAACCAGTTAACTTAACTTAGTTTTGTCGGAACTAGGGTTAAAGGAACTTTAGGTTATCTTAACTTGTGTTAATCTTTAACTTAGTTAACTTAACTTAGGTTAACTTAACTTAGGTTAACGGAACTTAGGTTAACTTAATTTAGGTTAACGGAACTTAGGTTAACGGAACTTAGGTTAACTTAACCTAGGTTAACGGAACTTAGGGTAACGGAACTTAGGTTAACGGGAACGAAGTTAAAGGAACGTAGGTTTTAACGGAACTTTAGGTTAAAGCAAACTTTTAGGTTAACTTAACTTAGGTAAACTTAACTTAGGTTAACTTAACTTAGGTTAACTTAACTTAGGTTAACGGAACTTAGGTTAACGGAACTTAGGTTAACTTAACTTAGGTTAACGGAACTTAGGTTAACTTATATTAGGTTAACGGAACTTAGGTTAACGGAACTTAGGTTAACGGAATTTAGGTTAACGGAACTTGGGTTAACGGAACTTAGGTTAACGGAACTTAGGTTAACGGAACTTGGGTTAACGGAACTTAGGTTAACGGAACTTAGGTTAACTTAACTTAGGTTAATGGAACTTAGGTTAACTTAACTTAGGTTAACGGAACTTAGGTTAACTTAACTTAGGTTAACGGAACTTAGGTTAACTTAACTTAGGTTAACGGAACTTAGGTTAACTTAACTTAGGTTAACGGAACTTAGGTTAACTTTTTAACTTAGGTTAACGGGAACTTAGTTAAATTTAACTTTTTGTGTTAACGAACTTAGGTTAACTTATAATTAATTAACTAACGAACTTAGGTTAACGGAAACTTAGGTTAACGGAACTTAGGTTAACGGAACTTAGGTTAACGGAACTTAGGTTAACGGAACTTAGGTTAACGGAACTTAGGTTAAAGGAACGTAGGTTAACGGAACTTAGGTTAAAGGAACTTAGGTTAACTTAACTTAGGTTAACTTAACTTAGGTTAACGGAACTTAGGTTAACGTAACTTAGGTTAACGGAACTTAGGTTAACGGAACTTAGGTTAAAGGAACTTAGGTTATCTTAACTTAGGTTAACTTAACTTAGGTTAACTTAACTTAGGTTAACGGAACTTAGGTTAACTTAACTTAGGTTAACGGAACTTAGGTTAACGGAACTTAGGTTAACTTAACTTTGGTTAACGAACTAGGTTAACGGGAACTTAGGTTAACGGAACTTAGGTTACCGGAACTTTAAGTTAACGGAACTTAGGTTAAAGGAACTTAGGTTAAGGAACTTAGGTTAATTTAACTTAGGTTAACTTAACTTAGGTTAACTTAAGATAGGTTAACGGAACGAAGTTAATTTAAACTTAGGGTTAACGGAAATTTGTGGTTAACGAAACTTGGGTTAACGGAACTTAGGTTAACGGAACTTAGGTTAACGGAACTTAGGTTAACGGAACTTAGGTTAACTTAACTTAGGTTAACGGAACTTAGGTTAACTTAACTTAGGTTAAAGGTACGTAGGTTAACGGAACTTAGGTTTACGGAAACTTAGGTTAACGGGAACTTAGGTTAA
>JABUQX010006329.1:0-12889 GCA_015478945.1 Trachelipus rathkii | reverse complement strand
GGTGTACTTTAGTTCAATCAATTGGTGTTTAACCGTTTTCGCATTTATCGTGAAACAGCTTTCGCGATTTTTCGTGCGCCGCTTCATGGGCGAATATTGTCCAGATTGTCTGAAAAACGTGCACCCACAAAGTGACTGTTTGGTGGTTTATGAGGCTGTGGCGGCATGTCAGGCCCGTATTTTCCAAAAATGAGGCCGGTGAGCAATTACTGTGAATGGTGTTCGCTATCATGAGATGATAACGAACTTTTTATGGCACGAATTGGAAGGTATGGATGTGGACGATATGTGGTTTCAACAGGACGGTGCCACTTGCCACACAGCTAACGAAACAATGGCTCTTTTGCGCGACAAATTCAATGGCCGTGTTATCTCACGTGGTAGCGATGTGTCAATTGGCCGCCAAGATTATGTGATTTGACACCGTTGGACTTCTTTCTTTGGGGTTATTTGAAAGAAAAGGTGTACGTCGATAAGCCAGCAACAATTCAAGAGCTAAAGGATGAGATAATTCGGCACATTAACGGCATAGAACCTCAATTATGCCTCAGCGTCATCGAAAATTTTGACCATCGGATGGAGGTGTGCCGCCGAGGTCACGGCGGCCATTTGGCCGATATTTTGTTCCATACATAATTGAACCATACCATATCATAATAATAAAAAAATGACAATAAATTCCTAAGTAATTTGTGTTTTAATAACATCGGCGCTTCAAATTTAACTAAAATAATTTTATAAGCTATATATATATATATATATATATATATATATATATATATATATATATATATATATATATATATATATATATATATATATATATATATATATAATATTTTTATATATATATATATATATAAACTTTCTACCTACTATACTCTCATATATATCATATATGCTCAAAAAATATATATTTTCAGATAATGACAAATAAACATGATTAGGCTCTGTTAGGTATGATTGATAACGTCTAACTGCATCAGAAGTTTTATTTACATAAAATCAAAGAAGATATAGTCCAATATTAGAGGTACGCAAGGTGCCTAAAAACAAAATAAAAACAATAAATAAAAGAAATTCATAGTGGGCATACTTATAAAAATACATTTTTTTAACATTTTGTGAAAAAGATTATTTAATTAGTGACATTGTATTATGACAGCGTTAAGTAAAAAAAAGAATTTCTCAAAGTAAAAAATTGAAAGTTAAAATTTTAGTGTCTCTTCGTGATGTCAAATTTACATAAATCAAATTATAAAAAAATGACACTTTAAATTAAAATTAAAATTGAAACAAAAATCTCTTCTTGGTTCTATGAAAAATTATAAAAATGAGTATATAAAAATAAAAAATGGAACCAAGATAATAAAAACATTTGCACAACTAAAAATAAAGTGTGAAGTGAGTCTAATACTGAAGGCTGAAAGGTAGAGAGTAGATGGATGTGTATGTTATTTTATATGTTTAAAAATAAACTCCGAACAGCCGGTAGTATATGCTAATTGCCTTATTTATTTAAAGGGGTGCAACAAAAATTAAAAATTTCCTAAGCAAGGTTCAAGATCGAGTGCCGATTTATAAAATTTTCCCATTAATATTATTATTACTATTGTTATTATTATAGCGATTAGTATTATAATTTTTTTCTATTATTATTATTATTATTATTATTATTATTATTATTATTATTATTATTATTATTATTATTATTATTATTATTATTATTATTATTATTATTATTATTATTATTTTCATTATTTTTCTTTATTATTATTATTAATGCGGTTCTCATGACTATTTTAAAAAACTTAAAAAGGCCAGGAAATATTTCACCAAAAACTTTACATTAAAAGTTTAGATACGAAATTGAAAAGATGGAACTAGGTAGACGATCACAAGTGAAAAAAATATAAATAAAAAAGAAATCGAACACGAATCTGAAGCAAAAATAATTTATATTTTGATTTGGATGTAAAGAAGGATGAGAAGAGAGGGAATGAACACAAGAAAAAAAATATAAAAATTTTTTTTGGTTAAATTGAGTCCAAAACTCCCAGTTTCATTAAAATTTAAATAAGGAAAATAAATCTTAAAAAAAATTTAAATTCAGACGAACTTTCAAAAATTTCAACGGTAATAATTATTACGACGGAGATGTAGAAGTTATGTTTGCGTGTAAAAATAGATTTATAAAATCAAACAAATTTCAAAACTCACCGGAAATTCACAAAATGAGGAAACGAGGTTAAAAGAGAGTCGACTAGTCGGCAGCGCATCCAGAGTCAGAATAAATTTTTAGAATGAACCAGAGCTTTCCTATAGGAAAAAAAAGGGGGAAAGGGACGTTAGTTTCAAATGATAGTGGAGTTTATGAATAAATATATTAATCAGAAGTACAAAAGTAAATTTGATACAAAAAGGACTTTGGCTACAAGATAAAAGATTTTGGAGCGTACGTGAGGAAAAAAAATTTATCTGAAAAGATAAAATCGATAATGAAGAAGAAAATAGATATCTCGATTTTGTTGTTCATAAGACTTTTACAGATAAAATCCTGTGAAAGAGTTTCCCCCAGTGAAAAGAAAAGGAAATTGAGGTATGCAATTTATGCAGGAGGATTTGAATATGTGGGTTCTAGTCCAGGGTAAATGGAAGAGGTTGATTTTGGTTCGGGTATAGGTGCACGTTGGACCACGGTATATTGAACACTAGGGGCTGCAGAAGGAGCTGCAGGGGGTACTGGAGTAGGGCGAAGTTTAAAATAAACCAAACAGATTCCTAAGATGCTTAGTAGGGTCGCAAAAATGGAATATCCGGAGATAAAAAGAATGGATATTTATGCTTTTCTGAGTTTGTAAAGTTCGATTGATGGTGTCAAGAGACTCATCCCACTGGGGATGTAATGGTTTTAATTTTAATTTGGAAGTCAGAGAAGTAACATTTGGGATAAAATTTTGACGATCAAGTGGATATTCCGGAAGTTGAGAATCTTTGTTAATCCAGCTTGTCACGGAAGAGTGGGAAGGGTACTTGAAGGTGTATTTGTCTGAAACAAATGTGCATCCTTGTGGGAGAAGGAAAATGTTACTAGTAATTAATCTGGGTTGACTTTTGGGACAGGAGATTGAAGCTACGACCTTGGAAGAGAAAGTGAGTAGGGTTTGATGACTGACCTTAAGATTGAAAGGGCTTCAGAGAGATAGGAAATGTAATTACAATGAGAGGTTTGATTTGTTCTTAATATTGCGGATATGATACAGTTTTGGTAATCAAGTGATTGCGTGGGGTTAGACGGGAAGCAAATGAAATTTGAATCATAATGTTTACAAGTGTCTTCTGCCAAACTTTTACTGTATGTATATTTGAGGGTCTGATGATTTAAAAAATAGTAGGGATATTCGTTATTTAACATCAGTCTTGGGTATGTGGCATTTAGTGGTGTGGGGAAAGGAATTACTTTGTAAATTTTGTAAGAAGTTTCATCGGAAAATGGAATGATAGTAGATTAGAAGGTAAGCATCGTCTTCGTGTATAAATGACCAAGATAGAGATAGGAACTTGTAGAATGATTCGTGAGTAAGAGGTATTATTGGTTGGTGTTGTAAAATTTGGCTACTATTTCTGATAAGCTCGTGTAAGATATCATAAGAATATACATTTAAGGGGGTGTTTTGGTACTTTGCTGTAGTCCATATATTTTGTATGGTTACAATGAGAGTGTGTATGTTGTTCGAGATTGTTTTTTCTAAGTTTAAGTATGTGTTTAGCTTCGATATTTCCTGCTGTAATTCTATAGAAGGTATAAATGCATTTATATATTGGGTTAACACTTTCAAATTGTCTTTTATATCTATTAATGTATTAGTATTCTGATGAACTTGCTCTTTAAGTTTATAAATGTGGGCTTTCGTATCTTGTAATAAGTTTATCTTGGTATTAAGTTTATTAATGTCGTTCATGGTTGCTGTCCCGAATAAATATTGTAATGCCGTTCCGCCTACATTTATTAGGCCTCTACTTACTCTTTTGGGTGCTGAAGGCTGAATATTTAAAGAAGATAGTACCCACGGGTCTTGGAGGATATTTTTAAATTGTTTCTGGTTTTCAAGTAATAGTGAATGAATGTATGTTAGTTCAGGTGAGGTTTGGTTTGCGTTAAATCTACTGTTGAATCTCTGTTGCAAGTAAGGTATATAATCAGTTAGTAGCTGAGTATTTTTGATTAATACATTTTCTATAATATTATATAACTCTTTGGAGCATCTTAAGTTTGTTTTTATGTTTAGGTAACTTGTGATAAATCTTGAATGTCCTGCTTGTTTTAAGACAAAGCCTTGATGAACTTCATATTGTGATTCTGTGTTTTCTAGTTTCAGAGCGAAGATTTTTGATGTCAAGATAAAGAAGAGGATCCAATTTCTCAACATGTTTGTCTGTGAAGATAGAGAAGAAAGAGAAGATTTTATGAGAAGAAGGTTTTATATTGAGAAGAAAATTTGAAATTTTGTGATCTTAATATTAATTTGTTATAATTTTTTTTTTCAATGAAATGTATTTACCGTTTCATATTTTACATGTTAGAAATGTTTTTCTAATATGTTTGATTATTTATACATTGATGTAAATAATGTTATAAAGAGTCAGCCCGTGGTACTTTAAAAAATGTAAACAACACTCATGATTTAGGAGGTCTTGGGGGTGGTAAACCTCTACCCTGAGGGATGTTATGTGGTGGAGGAAGTAAGTATTCTCTGTTCCCTCTTAAGACAGTACTTTGTTGTCTGTTCCTTAAAGCCATGGGGTGAGGAATGTTGGTGTTTCTCATTGGGAAATTAGGAACAAACGAGTGATCACGAGATCTATCATCAGGAGGAGAGGGAGGAGAGGTGTTTCTAGCTGATGTGATAGGGATTGGAGGAGGGATGTCCTGAGTGGGAGGAATTTGAAGATCTGACGGAGGTTGTAAAGGAGGATGAGCAACTTTGAAGTGATATTTAGGGGGTAAACCAGGTGGGGGAGGAGATCGAGAACTTGACGCTGGAAGTTAAGACGGGGAAAGAGAATCGTCGAAAGATAGAGGCGGAGGTGTAGTAGAGGGAAAACCTTTAAAATTAACTCTAGGAGGAGGGGAAGGGAAGAGAGATCGAAGACGAGAGAGAAAACGAGAAAAGAAGTTTGGCATTTGGAGGTGAGTATGAAGTGGGGAGGAGGGCGGGAAGTTGAGCAGGGAGGCAGGGGCTGATAGGATGAGATGGTGCTGGAAAGAGGTGAAATGAGGTTGTGAAGGAAGCAGGGAGAATGAGACGAAGGAGTGAGAAGGAAGAAGGAAGCGTGCGCGACAAGGAAGGAGGTTGGTAAAGGAATCGGTGCGAGGGGTTCAATTGAAAGACAGGGAAAGCTGTCTTTGGAATTTAAATAGGGTGTGAGGAATAGGCAGGAAGAGGAAGGGAGAATCGGATTATCCTAGTTGAAAGAAAGAATAAAGGTTTGAGGAGGTGGTTCTTGAGACGGTGGGTTTTAGTGAGGGGAGGGTCTCCGTCGACTGTGAGGTTGGAGGAGGAAATAGGAACATTTTCAGCTCTAAGTTTTGTTATCTTGATGTTGTCCCTTTGGACAATGAAGGTTTTGTTCGTTTGTAAACATTGCAACAGCACTTATTGAGTGTACTAATTGCTTGACTTGAAAGGGGCCGCACCATTTGGGAAAAAGCTTCGGTGACTGCGTGGGTTTCTTTACGTCTAACACAAAAACATAATCACCAAGTCTAATTGGTGTTGAAGATGCCTTCCTATGTTGTTTATGCATTTGTGTATTAGTTTCCCGCAAAAGATGGTCACGAGCCTGATCTCAAATGAGGATTCGCTCTTGTCTGCAAGATCTTTGACGTTATTCATGGACTAGGTTTAGCGATGCGTCGGAACCTTAGTTAAAAGGGAAGAAATAATAAATTGGAGCCCAACGGATAGTCTTTTGTGTTGTAAGTATACACAAAGGAAAATGAGCGCGGGAGTAACCTACTAGAAGGACATATTATACCAGTAGAATTAATAGCGCATTTGAGGTGGAATAGCGAACTTAATTTACCCAGGTCATTTGTTGGAGTTTCACATCAATGACGGACGGGTGGTCTTGCAATCTGCACACATCCGTTCTTTCCGCCACAGAATTGCTCAGGAGTCTTAAAACAAGCGTTCAACAGCCTTTTTATTTCCATTCGTTTGCAACAAATTTCCTTCAGAAACACTGCACGGAAAGTCATCTCTGGGGCGCTCGGTCACTCCCAAAAATCAATTTGAGGAAAGCTTGACGGCAGATTATCCGATTCAGAAGCTGCCGTGACGCACATTCCTTTGCCTGTTGTGCTGAACTGAGGCGGGGCACCAGCTTCTACATACGCTTGTAGGGAGCTGTCCTCTCAAAAACCAATAGGTCACTTCCTCCAGCCTTAGTCTCTTTGCAGTCGCAAGGTGGCCCAAGAACATCAAGTGCAATCGTTCGGGGACACGGCTTCAAAGGAAGTCGGATACGACTTTGATTTCGCGCTTTTTCTAGCGTTGTGTACCCCTTTCACTCTCTGACAGGAAGGTGCACGTAGTGCAATAATCTTCACACAGAGTGTACTTAAGTGTCGTCGGGCAATATGTATTTTCCACTGATCCCATAACTCTCATACACCAGTTCTGGCCAACACCACAGTGTCTCTGCTTGCCTGGCGAGAGAGTCATGTTGGTGAATTCGAATGATGGAATGGATGCGATGGATGCGGCACCGCATGAGCAAAATGCTCCCCATTTTGCGTAGGCTCATAATTGTGAAGAAATGTTGTCAATGAGGACATGGGGAAACGTATCTGCAGAAGTGTCTTGCTGCTGAAGAGGTTTATTATGTGAAATAAGAGGTTTCGCGAAATCATAAAGAGCTTTTAATCTAGGACACGCTTGTTGTTGTCTTACGAAGTTTTCTTTAGTGAGATGGAAGCGTGTGGTTTGTAACACTGTATTCTGAGTGAACACTTGTGTTAAAGCGGGTGGGTTGCGACTCAAGTAATCAGGTACTATATTCAATTTTCCTTGCTTGTAGATAATGGTGGGATTGAAATGTTGAATAAATAAATTCCATCTTTCAAGTCTCCCAGATAGTTGTCTATGTCTGAAGAGGTGTATCAGAGGCTGATTATCAGTAATAATTGTCACCTCATATCCGAAAATTGTATTTTTAAATTTTCGTAAGGCAAAAACAATAGCTAAAGCTTCTAACTCCAGAGTATGATAATTTGTTTCCGCTTTAGAAAGTGATCTGGATATAAACGAGAGGGGCTTCTCTCTATTGTTATCATCCATTTGAAATAAAACGGCTCCCAGAGCAACATTAGAAGCATCAGTGTTTATGAAGAAAGGTTTGGTATAAGCAGGATAGCACAACTGCGGTTGCAAAAGAGTTCGTTTTTAAGTATTTCGAAAGCTTCGTTTTGTTCAGGACCCCAGAAAAATGTGCTGTTTTTCTTTATGAGTTGTGTAATAGGCTTGACCGTCTGGGAGTAATGGGGTAATAAGTGAGAAAAATAAGTTAGAAAACCAAGGAGAGACCGCGTTTCTGAGACGTTTGTGGGGGGTTTGAACCCTGTGAGAGTCTTGAGTTTTAGAGGGTCTCTGGGGGAATATTTGCCATTTTTGGGAGATTTTAAAAACCGAGAAAAAGCGAGAGAGGTCCTCAGAAACTTACCACTTGAAAGTTTCATTTTACAGCCTTGTGTTTTGCGAAAAGAGTAATGCGAAGACTATTCTATATTTCTAGGTGATTTTCCAGAAGATGTTCCCACAATGGATAGAACTTGCGCAGAGGGAAAACTCTGCAAGGCGTCACCTTAAAGATGAGTGCACAAAGCGAGCTCCATTAGATTTGCAAAGGCCGAGGGGGCCGTAGCTAGTCCAAAATTTAATCGAGTGGGGCAATATTGACCTCTAGTAGTCCCTCCCGTTGTTGTCCGAAAAAGCGAGGAGCCGGTATGCCGTCCTCTTCTTCTATTTCCATCGCCGTTGTGTTACGCCGTCCTAAGGATCAAGACATGGGTAAAGAGGCTAACTGTTACCTAGAGAGTCTTCTTAAAATG
Organism: Trachelipus rathkii; assembly: GCA_015478945.1. Lineage (NCBI taxonomy): Eukaryota > Metazoa > Arthropoda > Malacostraca > Isopoda > Trachelipodidae > Trachelipus > Trachelipus rathkii. The sequence continues at coordinate 4,776 of JABUQX010006329.1, read as the reverse complement.
TCCGTAATGTAACACGGAAGAGGGAACGCGAAAGGACTGTGTATGGGAATTAATTAGTCTATTAATCGGCAACCAATTGCGGGTGGAGGAACACCCCCCTTTTTTTGGAAATCACTAGGAGAGGAGCGCTATGAGGGGCTGGAGATGGGTCGATATAAACCTCTTGTCAGCGAAATCCTCCACCCACTGACTTCTAATATTTTTGAGGCCCGCGGCGGGTGGGCACACGTGGTAGCGTGGGAAGTCTATACTGAGCGACGGCTATAATAACCTTTGCGCCCGCGCTTCCTTTCCAGTGTAACGCATCTAAACTTGCGTCAGAGGACAAATAGCGGACGTTCATCATCTTTCCAGCAATATATATCTTTGTATATAGGCCATTGAGAACGAATACCACTATTAATCGTTAGTTCCTTCCAGTTGATTCGGGATCAGGTAAGTTTTTGAAAGAAAGAACTCTTGAAATAAATCTCTTATACTGTTTACCGAAGTGGGACGGCCCGGGGGGCGCTTAAAACCTTTTAGCACGAGCGGAAGCCGAGATTTAATATGCGAAGTCTCCAAAGGCATAGTCAAGGGAAAAGGGATTTGGCTGAATTAAAAAAGTATTTTGTTTGCAGCGTGTGAGGTGCTGCTGATGACATATTTATAATATCCAAAAGAACGTGACCTTTATCAACCGAGGCTCATTACACCACCTATAAAGAGAAAGTTATGAAGAAAAGCCTCTTCAGAAGATTAAAATAGTTTCGAGGGGGCTTCGTCCGCCTAAAGAACAGTGCTTTGCAGATTAAAGTCGTCTCCATCAGAGTAGGGTCCCACCAAGCCCCGCGCGTAGCAACCAGCTTATTCCCATGCCATAGAGGTTCATAACCTCCTGTGTCACAGCTTATCAATTATTAATAAATTTCTGTAGTCCAATTATGATAGAAAGCCAGCCAGTTTAATACTAATGCAGCCAGAACCTAAAAACTGCAGAAGGTAAAACAAGCAGCCTATTGTGTCCACCGCCACGTATTCGTAAGCTGCCAACTCCTGGACCGTCCTAAAAAACACCTCTGGTGTCCCAGGGACTGCTTGCCGTCGGGGATATAGATGCGCAGTAAGAGGCATTGAACATGGTAGGCACCCGCATAGTGTCGGAATTAAACCCACCCACAGGCATATAGTAACTCCTCATCATGGGCCTCCAAACGAACTCTCAAATACCGCGTACCTCACGACCCAAACTACCAAAACCCACCGATAATACCAACCCCAAGCCACACGCAAACAATCTGGCTATTGAACCCCACAGAGCGGAATCCCCAAAATCAAATGACATATGTTGAAATTTAATGGTGTACAACTACTGTTGAATGTGTGAGATTTGAATCACAGAACCGTTGTGCTGATCATGGTCCACGGTCAGAATTCTGCCAGAACCACTGGCCGGCAACTGTCATTCGCGTATTATTCAAAGTGATCGGTGTGGAAAAGTTGCTTGGGATAACATCATCTCATACGCAGTAAAAATGCGTTAATTCTAATATAAGAGAATCTTCTGCCAAGCTCGAGTTGCTGGCCCCACATGCTCCTCCCCAAGGCAAAAGGAATGCACCCGTAATCTATGTAACCCGGCTCTCATTCGTCCCACCGTCACACTGACCCAACCTACTTCACATTCGAATATATGGCACTAGTGGACTTTAGACCAAATTGGTCGGGTTCCAAATCAATCCGACGTGAGAATTTTCAGTTCGTAACCAATCTAATAGCCCAGAACATTAGTGTTACATTTGCGCAAAAACAGAGGAACATTGAAGAAAAAAGTTAACTCTTGTTGGCTTCAGAAGAGCTAGAAGACCCAACGAGCCCAAGCAGCAGGCAAAGGGTTAAATCAGCACTGGGATCACAGAGAGAAAGAGATGTGACTCCCGCACGCCTCATCTGGTAGGTCGGGCGAGTTAAGAAAAAAGTCGGAAAAATTAGAGAGCTGGCACCCAAACTCAGGAGAGGGAGATTTAAAAGTTTCGTCTAAAACTAAATTAATAGAAGATGGATGGGGAGTGGTTAAAATAGCCTCATTAAAAGTGACAAAAGAATCAGAGAAATCAATTATAGAAATCTGGTCATGCCCTGTGCATTCAATATGTGCGGAGGTATTTAAAGGTTCCAAAAAATCATTCATGAGAGTAAGTGGAATGAAGGGGGATATAAGTTAATAAACTAGTGATCCAAGTATTTCAAAAAAGAGCCGGGTCGTCTCGACTCCAGAGTTATGCGACAGTTAATTCATGAGATTCCAAAGGTAAAAGATTGTTAAAATAAAGAGGTAGAAGGAAGTAAAGCGGTAAATTATGCGAAGAGTCTTGTGAGAAATATTTCCCTAATAAATTGCTTCCTATAATAAACCAAGTTAGGAAATAGTTTCATTATCTAATGCATATAATTTCAGATGTAAAATTATTTTTACTAATGTCAGGGCGCGTAAGGCCATTTCTTCTACTTTAATTTTGTCATTACTACTTAACCCCCTCTTCTCTTCCCGGTCTGTAAAGATGTGAAAGTGTGCCCCTACACCTTCAATTCCAAGCTGATATCCATAAGTGCTTTCACTTAATTGCTCATGTGCTATGTCCCTCAGGACCCTTTGGCATACCTAATCTCACATTATTGCTGCTTTTTCCACCCACCTCCGGTCGTCCGCTCGTCACCTGTTTTCACTGAATGCGTTTAAGGTCGAATCCATACTGGGCAAGCTGACTCTATTGGGCGCAGAGCAGCCCATCATGACTTTTCCAAAATGTGTTTGCTACCCTCTGGCTCGACCGAAACAAGCACCACCCCCTATTTTTTTAACCATATTTCATGCCATAACAATATATCCACTCTGTCTCAATATGTCCCCACTATACTATCTATACGTCTACTAATCGTGTGTGGATATCATAAGGGACGAAAACAATTGTATACTCCTAACCTTCCATTACAAAATATTTATATCATACTGGGCAAACTCCATATTTAAACGTCAGATATGTGATAACCTCAAATCCAAACTACAATCTCCCAACCATCTAGCTCACAAGCTCGGTTCACCATCGCTTAATGACCATCTCCAATTTTCCATCTGTGCTTGTGAGCTCTTATTTCACACTCCAAGGCCATATCAACACTGCCGACCCCGCAAACAGTCACACACTCTGACCTATTTGGGAGCTTGACATCCAGTAACATGCCACGACAGACCGCACACCGGCCAGCCCCAACCCTACCTCGGCAATATTGCGCTGGCGAAAAATCTGGGTTCTCAATAAACATCTCATCATTATCTGGAAATTTTTAAATATAAAAATCTTTGGAAAGGATAAATGAATTTGGATTAAGTGAAAGATTATATTGCACTCTCCCATTGGGAATGTGCAAATATTCTTGAATCTTCCTTTTGGGAATACCCTTGCGATGACTACTGCTTTCTGTGTTTTTTTTACCCTGTAAAAATTTGTGACATCTCTGGATAAGTCAGTGGAAAGTTCTATAGAAGTGATTTCTGAATCTCCAGACGGCATATTGAAAACTCTGTGTCATGATCTGCTTTTTTCTTTTTCTGGGCTCTTAGAAAGTCGTTACACTATTAATCAGACTAACAGCGCGCAGTCATGAGCAAAACCCTAACTCTAACAAATGTGACGTCAGCCGGCACATAGTCGATCAATACATGCTGACTTTCACTCTCACTACAAGTGAACAAAAATCACTATATATCTCGCAGACTCCTCCAACTATACGATGCAGTAGATGAAGAATTAAAATCACCGCGAACCAAATAGCACTCTCTCCTCATAGATCTCATATGAAATTCACCTACGAGGACCCTGAACGACGAGAGCATCCCAAACAACTATAACATCTAGAGAGAACAACTAGCCTCGCTCGTTGGAATTTACTTGTCTAAGTTATAAAGTGTGAGTAACACATAGACGTTCAGGAAAAGTTACAATCCATATTAACAACTATTGGATAGCAGCTGTTTAGAAACAGGATAACCAGAGGGGATGAATTTTGCTTCGTGTTTCTTCCCTCCTAAAATAAGGTTTCAAACAATCGCTGCTGACCTAGTAAGCAATCATCATAAAGGACCATCAGTTTCCTCGTCATAATAGTAGTTTTCTTCATATTGATCTTCAGGAGTGGAGTCGTAAACATTTGAGGGCTCTACCATTTGAGTATATGAAGTGTGATTTCGTCTCCAGGAGTTGTTGCGATCTGGTTGTGTTCTATGAAAATTGGAAGTTCTATTCTGAGGTTTGACTCCAAGGTAATTCTGCCTGTAAATCCCGGAGCCTTTCCATCTATTTTGCATAATGTCTTGCTTTATTTTGTCGGTGATTGGGGCATGCTTTAACGGGGTGTTAGGATCATTAGGACTCCATCGAGAATCCTTACAATGAGCGGTGGAACCCCTCTTGTGATTTGAAGAACATAAACATTTCGGCAGCGCGAAAGTATAAGATTATGAATGACTCACGACACACGAGCACCACAATATGGCAGGCTATCCGAGGCACCCACCCGCCGTTCTCCGCAGTAGTTAATGATCAGCACGCACGCGCACCAGGCCTACTGGGGTTGAGGAATTTGACGATTTTGAGAAAGAGGATCCTGCGGTTTTGAACGAGTATTAAAATTACGTGTCTGAAAATTGCGGGTGGAGTGCTGAATATCTTGCCTCTGGCCAAAATTTTGCGATTTTTGGGGAATAGATGCAGTTTCTTGGAAGTGGATATTGGGCTG